>VDFB02017293.1:0-58148 GCA_007258455.2 Sequoia sempervirens
GAGAGAGGTCTAGAGCATAAGGGATAAAAAATGAGTGAGATAGAGAGAGAAAGATGATACAACTTGTTGATTACTAAAATTTGACCTCCTAATTACTAAAATTTGACATGTTGATTACTAAAATTTGACTTTGAAATTTTTTAGATCTTCCAAAAACTAGAATGTTTATTTCATGTATATAGTTTCCCTAAAAGATAACAAGAAGAAAGAGAAAAGAAAAAGAGAAGAATTTTTTTTCAATGCAGACCAAAATGCAAGCGCATTATAATGCACTCGCATTTTGGAAATGGTTTTTTATTTCAAAAAATGCACATTTTTTTAACTCAAAATGAGCACATTTTTTGAAATTTAAACCATAATGCGAGCACGTTATAATGCGATTGCGTTATGGCTTGGTAATGACCAGTCCCAATCTTGGTCATTACCAAGCCATAATGCGAGCATGTTATAATGCTCATGTTATGGCTTCGTAATGACTGATCCTAGTCTCGGTCATTACCAAGCCATAATGTGAGCACATTTTACTATAACACGCTAGTGTTTTTTCTATTTCACAATGAAAAATTAAATTGGCCACAAATTGGCTACCCATCTTCATGCACAAATTGGCTACCCATCTTCATGCACCTACGCACATAACATAAGTAAATGTCTCTTGAACTGGTAAAAGATCCAAAATCTACTACATAAAATGCATCCTCCATGCTCACGAACAACAACTGGGAAACCCAATGGAGGAAAAAGCACAATCTACCCGACCATGTGGAACCCTAAGGTCCACCCCTCATGCTAGGAGATAACAATAAGGTCCCACCACAAAACAATCAAGAAGACAAAAGGATTAAACCAAAAGGAAAAATCATGGTTCCAACATAACAAAGTACATGTAACATCACATAATAGAGACACCGCTTACAGAGGACTCAAACAACAAAGGGAAACACAAGACTAGGGAATTTTCTAGGTCGTATTAGGGAGGAGTGTCATCACATGGTATCATCATGGGTTATCCTTGCAGTCTAACCCCTCTACTAACTCCAAACCTTGACACCTAAGTGATACCCATGCAGAACTACATCATCCTTTCATGGGGACAAGGATGTCTAGTCATGCCAATGAGGATCTCTTGGCAACCATATTGGCCCTAGTACCCCTAATGGCATTCCCAACTCATCCTGAGCCTATATTGGCACTCTAGGCTATGAGTGGGTCAACAACAATTATCTTATTAATGTGTGTAGAACCCATCGCAAGATTAATTAATTAAATGTTATCACTTGTTTAATCCAACTCTCAAAGGGTTATCCTAGAAGCCACTTGTGGGCCCCAACCCCCACTTAAGAGCCACTCCCTCCACTTGCAACTAGAATACCCAAAAAAAATGAAGGTAAATCCATCTTGCACACTTAACCAATTCACATGAAACCACATACAAGGCGAGGCATATACCATATCACTTACAAAACACAAGTGCAAGGAACTAAACTCAGTGCAAGGCAAGATCCTCTTGCACACACCTTAAGGACATTATCAACCATTTTCAAAATGAAATAATTATGAAATCCTCATACAAGATTCTTCAAAATGAAACAATCATAAAATCCACATACAAAGATTCTTTTCCCCAAGCCTTTGGAAGTCTCTCAATAACTATTTAGCACAAAAAGCTCCCTCCATAAAACAATAACCAAAATCAACTCAATATCAAAACAACCACAATAAACAATAGTAAAATCAACCAACATTGCATCCAAGGGAGATGTTATTTGCACATTATCAAACTCATTACTTAACCACTATCTTCACCTAATCAACCATTCAAACAATATTTCTCAAATGTCTAGGATATCAATTATTCTATTTACAATTCAATTATTAGAGAATATAACAAAATCAACTTTTTAAAAGAATATCATCTTATTCAATAAATAAATGAAACCTCTAAATTATCATTCAAAATAATGTGATAGGTTTTCTATTCTTCTCTTCTATATTCCTTTAGAACATAATAGAATGCCCCTAAACATAATAAATAAACATCATAACATACATTGTTAGTTTAGATAAGAAAATAGGAAGATCATCGATATAATATAACATATGTGTGGTGCAATAATGAAATCAAATAAAATAGTGACCAACAAGAACATGATCGTAAGTTTTCATTTAACAATAAATCTCAAGATATTTACCTAGATGACTTGTAACAATGCTTATGAAAAAACTAAAGGCTTACAGTTGTAGACCTTTTATGGACTTATACCTTTACATTTGTGCCATAGATGTTACAACAATCAAGACTCGATGCATACCTCAGACTCAAAGATATGTAATATGTACTTCTCAACTAATGAATTAAGGAGAATCCCATATTATGAAGATACAAAATTGCAAAGAAGATGGAAAGATGAGATAAAGTGATGCAGGGTAGATTCAAGAGGGAGCGCTAGACCATTAGCAAAAAGAAGAGTATCAAATATATGAATGAAAACAAGAAGAAGAATAAATTTTCTATTTATCAAGAAGAAGAATGAATTTTCTATTTAACTAGATACTCAAGCACTATTATCCAAGTGTAACGCCCTAGTAGGCATGTTTGCAAATTGTGGAAGGCGTAGATAGGATAGGTGAATTTTTGGATAGAAAACCACAAGAAATGTATTCCCAGGGACCATAATGGTTTGAGAGATGTTAGAAAGGAGAAATTGATAAAACTTTAGAGTCCTTTGAGCAAAAGCAATTGACAGGTAAAAAGCCGAATTCCACAACCTTATCCAACATCCTCTCTGTTGACACCAAAATGAGAGCCTTGGAACAGGGTATGGACATCCATCAAAGCATTAAAGATAGGGGATTCTCAGAAGATGTCATGGTTGCAATTTCCCTTGAAGACTTGTATGCAAAAAGTGGAAGCATGCACAAGGTACATAAATTTTTTGAGAAAGCCTCCAGAGATGCAAACCATTTCCATAATTTTAAATGGGGACAATATTCTTGTAGTGAATAATGGTGATGCTAAATGAAACAATCTAAGAAAAGGGCTTAAACTATGATATTATGCATTGGTTGACATGCATGAAAACTGTGTAAGCATGATCACGGTATGTGCACTATTTGACAAAACACCTCAAGGAAAAGTCATAGGTTAAACACTATATAAACATTAATCTCCAGCATACATTATAACTAACAATATCAAACATAAGATGTAAGGAACAATTCATATCCCAAATTGCTATATACAGTGAATGCCAAACATTATGTGCATTCATTGAATGTTATATTTGGACTTTACATTGCAAAAAAGGCATCAAATACCATGTAATATAATTTGATGCATATATCAAGCATCAGATATATTCCCAGTACATATATAAGAAAAAAATATAAAAGCAACAATAGATTAAATCAAATACAAGGGTTTGTTTACAAATTAAACAAATATATGTGAGTAGTAATGAAACAAAGGAAGTATGATTACAATCTTGCTAATTAATAAATTTCAATGCATCCATCAACTTCATACAATCGACATATAGATCATATATATATTGAACAAGGCATGTCGCAATTGCAGACGGAGAAGGAAATTGAACTTTATAGAGAAATATTTCAATGAGAAATTGAGGGACCAACAATTGCATAAGAATAATAACCCGATTGGCTCAATAAAAATTGAAGGTCATAGAAGGAAATTTGAAAGTTAGGGGAAAACAAATCAATCACGATCATTAAAAAGATGGATTTAAATAAGACTCAAACACTGAAGTCACACCCATCACAATTTCAAATGCCATAAAATGGAAATCTTCAGCAATACAAAAATACAATGAAAATGTAGCTTGCAGGCCAAAACTTATCCATTGCATGGATTTTAAAAAAAAATCAATATGGATCATGAGGTGTTTAAGTTAAATTGCAGCACCGTGTCAAATAAAATCAACAAAAAGAAGGTAGGGGAATGGGAGGAGACAGACATACGGTGAGAAAACTTTAGAAATTTCCCAAGAAAATGCAAATGGCAAGTAGCACAAGAATATCAAACTCTATCATGGAGTACAGATTCAACACTAAACAACATACCAAAAAATGAATAAACAATCACTTGCAACAATAGAGAGAGGGAGAACAAATTCCTATTGCATTGAACAAATAAACGAAACAAGAATAGAGATGAATCCGACCTAGATTCCAATGCTACTGAAACCGAAACTAGTTCCGAGAAAGACTTCTATGTCCAAAGCAATCCATTTCTTCAAAACCTTAATCTAATCTTCAGTAATTTTTCCACAATCCAATTTTGAAAACAATCAATCGAAAAAAAATATTCAATAGATTATTCTTCCTAACAAAGTTCTTCATTTGAAAACCAAATCAATGATAATAATCCCCCTAATCTCTCCCAAAATGATCATTATTATTATTTTTCCCAAAAAGAAACCATAAGATTTTCAAACACAAAAATCATATAAAAATCTTGCAAAATAACAAGTTTCCAAACAACAAGTAGTTTGAAGTCACGCATGTGCTCCGAATAAATCTTTTTCTATCTTTTCAATTATTTTTTTTTACAATTTAACCATTATCTTCTTCCGTTTAATATTTTATTCCATATAATAATATTTTTTCACCTTTTGATTTATTAAAAATCAATATTAATAATGAATATATCTATATTTAATTATAAAATACTTTTTAACTTAGCAATTTAATTTAATTTAATTAATTAACCAAGGCAACTTAAATACCACGTATCAACATGGTTTATTTAATATTTTATTTAATTCAACAACTAATCAAACATCATTATTACACCAATTTAATTTAACAATTAAATATCAACAATAATCTCTTGAGCATAAAAAAAGTCAAAACAAGACAACTAACCATGAACACAAACAAGACTAATGGGGTGACCAGCTGGATACTCATCCTCATCAAGTATGATGGAAAGGGTAGGGGACCATACGTTATCTCTGTTCAACAAATTTCCATTGGGTTTAAGGTACGCTCATACCTGATAATTCAGGTGGAGTCGATGTCTGATACTTGCAACCTGCATCAACAAAACTGTCGAACAACATATATATATTCTAGCAATTAGACACACTATGAGAGGAAGTTGCAGCATAGCAGGGTACTCACGAATGAGTAATGCAACATTGTTCTTCTCACCAAGACATGTCAAACAAGTGACCACATCAATGTACAACAAAAAGTTACATAGTAGACAACATCAAACAATCACCAAATAAATGCATACTAACCATGATCAAAGAAACATATAATGCTCACAATTAAATCAATCCACATAAACCATTTAAGTCCATAAAATATTCATAGCATATGCATAAACTCAAACAGTAGCAAGAACATCAAGTGTCATCCAATATCAACAAAGCAGTAAATCTAACATCATCAAAGTGTCATAATGTATGTCATAATAGAATAATCATTAGTCCACTAGGGAACAACATGAGGGGCACTACATCCTCCCCCCTAGGATCAGGCTTACTTCTGGAAGCCTACAAACAATTATGGGCATAACTCTCGCATCATAGGTCATGTTTAGAGCAACTAACATAAGTTTTCTTGTATTTAATCATTTTAAACACATAATTATAATTATTATGACATGCAATCTTTAAAAGATATTCATGTTTATTCATAACAAGCATAAGTCATTCAGGCTCATAGCTTTGAGAACAAGGAAATACTTTATTTATTATAATAATGGATTACATAGATCCTTATTTACGAAATTCCCCCCTCACTAAGTGGGCTATTCATTATCAAATAGAGGACACTCCTCTAGGTCCTCATCATAGTCTATTACAACCTTCTTGGAAGAGGAAGGATGTGCAAGTAGACACTCCTTTTCCTCTCCAATTAGAATGGATGCATTGGGTCCACACTCTAAAGGCCAATCTCGAATTGCAAAAGGTTTCTTAGTTTTAGTAGTGTGCTTAGAATCTTTGATATTCTTTCCCCTTTCTAACTTAAGTCAAGTGAGGGAATGTGCTAAGGTCTCATCATCGAGAATCTTAGGTTGGAATTCAAGTGTTGGGTTCTCTTTGACAACAACTTTCTTTTTAGTAGTCCTAACTTTCTTTCCCTTCTTTTTCCTAGACTTTGACCTTCCCATACCTGCATTCAATTCAGGTTCATTAAACTTAAAATCAAATTTAAGGATAGACTAAACCTAATTTCAACCACTATCCCCTTTTCACCAAGACACATCCAAAGACAACACTCAATAATCAAATCAACTCATAAACCATCCACTACATATCAATCATCAAAGTTGTTTCATTACATCAGAATGCTACACTTCCACAAAACACAACAAAATTACGCTCACAAAACACACATTTGTCATTAAATATTCATCATTTACATGCAAGACATTCCACTTTATTCATTTTAAAGCACTAAATCTCATAACATATGCAAAAAAATATCATGATTTTACACCTTTTCAAAAGCAAGAAAACATAATTTATCACTTCATAAAAACAATATTCATGATCTAACATGCATTCTTCACATACACACACAAATTCACATCACCAGGAATCATATCACAAGGCTGCGTAAGGGTCCATAATGCATCCCTGATAGAAATAATATCGGTGCATTGTGCACTACACCGAGGGTCCTATCCTTTCCACTAATTTTCTATACCATTGGACAAACACCACCAAAAGATAGTTCTCAGGTTGCTAAGTGAGGACAACAAAAGAGAGAAAACATAAGCTCAAGAGTCTAAGCACTAGGACAACATAATGGGCTCATATGTATCCATATTACCCAGTGTATGAACCTAGGCTCTAATACCAAGTGTAACACCTTGCCAAAGAACCCCGGATGACAACACAACTATCTTCAATAGTGACACATTTTTATTTTTTAAGTAAAATAACATGAATTGTAAAACATATCCAAACATAACATATAAGCTAAACTATGTCCTCTAAGGTTCCATGACTACATTACTAACATGTTCTATTAACAAGATCTAAGCTTACATAATGAATTAACTAACAACAAGATTTCATCCTAAATCTATTGCATTAAATGAATAAACACATACAATTCCACATATAACATCAAATACATAATCATTAAAGATCATATAATAAGAACCAATGAGTACATATAAAATTTCCCTCACATAAGGGTACATCATTACTTTGTTACAAACTTACATTAATGCTTTCCTGAATATAACAGAAAGACTACATCAAGATTACATTACACAATACATATGATATATAGGTTCAATACATAACATAAGCAACTTTCTCCTGAACTAGTACAAGATTTTAAATCTGCTACATAAAATACATCCTCCACACTCACAAACAATAGCTGGGAAACCCAATGGAGGAAAAAGCACAATCCATCCAACCATGTGGAACCCTAAGGTCCACCACCTGTGCTAGGAGATAACAATAAGGTTCCACCACAAAATAGTCAAGAAGACAAAAGGATTAACACAACAAGACAAATCATGGTTCCAACATAACAAAGTACAACATAACATCACATAGCAGAGACACCGCTTCCAAAGGACTCAAAAAACAAAGGGAAACACAAGACTAGGGAATGTTAGCTTGCTTTAGGGAGGAGTTTCATCACATGGTATCATCATGGGTTATCCTTGCAGTCCAACCTCTCTACTAACTCCAGACCCCGGCCCCTAAGTGATACCCATGAGGAACTACATCATCTTTTCATGGGGACAAGGATGTATAGTCATGCCAATGGGGATCTCCTGGCAGCCATCTTGGCACCAACACCCCTAACAGCCTTCCCAACTCATCCTGAGCCTGTACTAGCACTCTAGGCTATGAGTGGGGTAACAACAATTATCTTATTAATGTGTGTAGAACCCATCCCAAGATTAATTAATTAAATGTTATCACTTGTTTAATCCAACTCTTAATGGGTTATCCTAGTAGCCAGTTGTGGGCCCCAGTCCCCACTTAAGAGCCACTCCCCCCACTTGCAACTAGAAGACCCAAAACAAAAAGCAAGGTAAAGCCATCTTGAACACTTAACCAATTCACATGAAACCACATACAGGGTGAGGCATAAACCATCTTGCTTACAAAACACAAGTACAAGGAACTAAACTCAGTGCAAGGTAAGATCCTCTTGCACACATCTTAAGGACATTATCAACCATTTTCAAAATGAAATAATTATGAAATCCTCATACAAGATTCTTCAAAATGAAACAATCATAAAATACACATATAAGATTCTTTCCCCCAAGCCTTTGGAAGTCTCTCAATAACCATTTAGCACAAAAATATCCCTCCATAAAACAATAACCAAAATCAACTCAATATCAAAACAACCACAATAAACAATAGTAAAATCAACCAACATTGCATCCAAGGGGGACATTATTTGCACATTATCAAACTCATTACTTAACCACTATCTTCACCTAATCATCCATTCAAACAATATTTCTCAAATGTCTACGATATCAATTATTATATTTACAATTCAACTATTAGAGGATAACAAAAACAACTTTTTAAAAGAATATCGACTTATTCAATAAATAAATAAAACCTCTAAATTATCATTCAAAATAATGTGATAGGATTTCTATTCTTCTCTTCTATATTCCTTTAGAACATACTAGAATGCCCCTAAACATAATAAATAAACATCATAACATACATTGTTAGTTTAGATAAGAAAATAGGAAGATCATCGATATAATATAACATATGTGTGGTGCAACAATGAGATCAAATAAAATAGTAACCGACGGGAACATGATCGTAACACTGCATTTGATAATAAAGCTCGAGACATTTACCTAGATGACTTGTAACAATGCTTATGAAAAAAATAAAGTCTTACAACTATAGACCTTTTACCAAGTTATACCTTTACATTTATTCCATGGATGATACAACAATAGAGACTTGATGCATACCTGAGACTCAAAGATATATAATATGTACCTCTCAACTAATGAATTAAGAAGAATCCCATATTATGAAGATGCAGAATTGCAGAGAAGATGGAAAGATGAGACAAAGTGATGCAAGGTAGATTCAAGAGGGAGTGCCAGACCATTAGCAAAAGGAAGAGTATCAAAGATATGAATGAAAACAAGAAGAAGAATGAATTTTCTATTTAACTAGAAGTACAGATCAAATTTCCTTTAAGCCTTAAGAGATACTCAAGCACTATTATCCAAGTGTAACACCCTAGTAGGCATGTTTGTGAATTGTGGAAGGCGTAGATAGGATAGGTGAATTGTTGTACAAAAAACTGCAAGAAATTTATTTCCATGGAACAAAATGGTTTGAGATGTAAAAAGAGAAATTGAGAAAACTTTAGAGTCCTTTGAGCAAAAGAAATTGACAGGTAAAAATCCAAATTCCACAATCTTATCCAACATCCTCTCTGTCGATGCCAAAATGAGAGCCTTGGAATAGGGTATGGACATCCATCAAAGCATTAAAGATAGGGGATTCTCAGGAGATGTTATGGTTGCAAGTCCCCTCGAAGACTTGTATGCAAATAGTGGAAGCATGCACAAGGAACGTGAATTGTTTGACTAAAAGCCTCTAGAGATGAGAACCATTTCCATAATTTTAAATGGGCACAATGTTCTTGTGGTGAATAATGGTGATGCAAAATGAAACAATATGAGGAAAAGGCTTGCACTATGATATTATGCACTGGTTGACATGCTTGAAAAATGCATAAGCATGATCATGGTACATGAACTATTTGACAAAACATCTCAAGGAAAAGTTACAGGTTAAGCACCATACAAACATTAATTTCTAGCATACATTATAACTAATAATCAAACATAAGATATTATTAGAGAGATGAGTGCGAGCAGGAGCATGAGAGGAAAGGCACATGGAGGGAATTTGAATTCCTCTTAGGGTGACGAGGAATTGGTAGAGGTGGATGGAGATCCGTAGATGTGGATGGAGTCCAAGTTTTGTTGTGGGTTGTGGTTCCTACAAGGAAGGTTGGATGCTCTCTTATGTGGCTCTGTTTTGAGTTGTTCTCTTTTTTTTTTGTGGAGCCTTCATAGGAATGGTTGTGTTGTTGGTTGTGGGGGTCTTGGAGATCTCTTTTTCTTTGTTGTGGGATGTGGTATGTTTTGGAGCTTCTTCCTTGCTCCTTAGGCTATGGTGTTTTTTGTGACAGCTTGGTGTTCTCTTCTTGATCTGGCTTTGTCTGCCTGGTGTTCTATGGTTGTTGCTAGCCTTACAGATGGTGCAGGTGTGCTAGGGGCTCTCTGAGGTGGAATGGTGGTTTGATGGGATTATTTTTGCTCCTATTCAGTGTAATAGGAAGGCTAGTGAGTGCTTCATGTTGGCCTATTCTTTTGCTTGGTTCCTATTGGTCTCCCTTTGCCCCTTCTAGCTGTGTGGCTGGTGGTATTTTTTTGGGGGTTCCTACTCTTGGCAAGTTTTGGTTGCCTCTAGTTATCCTCTTGTGGAGTGGGAAGTTGTTCCTAGATGTGAATGGTGGTCTTTTGTTTGGAGGATGGTCGTTCTTCTTGCTTGGGTTCTGGTCAGTGATGCTAGCAATGATCTGGTTGATGTGTGGCATTTGGTGCTCTCTTTTTGGCTTCCTTCTAGGCAGTGGGTGTGCGGTGGAATTTCTAAGGATGATTGGTTGCAGAATGAGCTTATTTTTGCTCTAACTCGACATAGTTGAAGGGCTTGTGGTTTCTTAGTGTTGGCTTGTTCTGTTTCTTGGTTTTCCTTGATCTTCCTTCACTTCTTCCTGCTACGTTCTTGGTGGCTCTTTGTTGTTTTCTATCAGCTCTCTTTGCAGGTGATGTGGGAGTGCATTGGCTTCTTTTTGGAAGTTTGGTTATTGAATGGGCCTATGTTAATGTTGGCTTTCTCTACTTTTGGCTTCCTTTTTGTTGTCTTTCATTTCTTCCTAGTTCTCTCTGCTAGCTTGTGGGTTGCATGTTTGTTTTTGTACCCCTCAGGCTCTTTTTTTGGGCTTGGGGGTTGCTGGTGTGGTTTTGTTGGTTTGGGTAGGGCTGTCTCTGCCCTATCTTTCTGTGGATTCCATCAAGTTTCTTATGGAGCTGATGGTTATGTCCATTTCCCCTAAGTTTGGTGGGGTGCTTATGGCTAGGATGAGTCTTCTTTTGTTTTCCCAATTGTTGTCCTTGGTTAGGGGTGATTTTCCTGTGTCTAATGGGATCTCTATTATGTTAGTGGTGACGGAGTTGGCTACTTTGGGCCTGTGGTTGTTGATGAAGGTTTACCTGGATGAGGTGTGTGTTATGGGGTCTTCTCTACTGATAACTTATTGGCTAAAGGGTCATGTTGTTTTGGACTCTATTCAAATCTTTGGTGGCTTGTTTTCTTTGGTTTTCAAGTCTTAATCCTAGATCTAGATGTTTTTGTGCAGGGCTTTCCAAAGGAGGCTATGGTTGTTTGCTTGGATACTATGTCAGATTTCTCCTTTGGTCCTATGGAGGTGGTCCCCCCTAGTTGTTCTTATTGAGGTGGGCAGTTCTCCTATGGAGGTGGAGGTTGAGGGTGTTGGTGATGTCTGGCTATGATGGCTTTAATGATCATTTCTTCCTCTCGATAGAGGGGAGCTCACTCCTTTAGAGGTGGAGCTAGAGTTGGTTTCTTATTTTATTTTTGGCTGTTGTGCAGCTATTGTTGGCCTATGGTTTATCTTTTGGGCAGCTTGTCTTCCTTTGTACTGGGTTCTAGGCCCATCAAAACCCATTTTTTACCCTCTAATCAAAACAATCAAACATAAGATGCAGGGAACAATTCACAACCCAAATCACTATATACAGTGAATGCCAAACATTATGTGCATTCATCGAATGCTATATTTGGACTTTACATTGCAATAAAGGCATCAAATACCGTGTAATATAATTTGATGCATATATCAAGCATCAGATATATTCAGAGTACATATATAAGTAGCAAATATAAAAGCATCGATAGATTAAATCAAATACAAGGGGTTGTTTACAAATTAAACAAATATATGTGAGCAGTAATGAAACTAAGAAACTACGATTTCAATCTTGCTAATTAATAAATTTCAATGCATCCATCAACTTCATACAACCGACATATAGATTAGATATATATTGAACAAGGCATGTCACAATTGTAGACGGAGAAGGAAATCAAACTTTATAGAGAAAGATTTCAATGAGAAATTTAGTGACCAATGATTGCATAAGAATAAAAACCTAATTGCCTCAATAAAAATTGAAGGCCATAGAAGGAAATTTGAAAGCCAGGGGAAAATAAATCAAACACGATCATTAAAATGATATATTTAAATAAGACACAAATGTTGAAGTCGCACCCATCACAATTTCAAATGCCATAAAATCAAAATATTCAACAATACAAAATACAATGAAAATGTAGCTTGCAGGCCAAAACTTATCCATTGCATGGATTTAAAAAAAATATTCAATATGGATCATGAGGCGTTTAAGTTAAATTGCAGCACTATGTCAAATAAAATAAATAAAAAGAAGGCAAGGGAATGAGAGGAGATAGACGGACGGTGAGAAAACTTCAGAAATTTCCCAAGCAAATGCAAATGGAAAGTAGCACAAGAATATCGAACTCTATCATGGAGTGCGATTCAACACTAAACAACATACAAAAATGAACAAACAATTGCTTCCAACAATAGAGAGAGGGAGAACAAATTCCTATTGTGTTGAATGAATAAATGAAACAAGAATAAAGATGGAGGTGAATTGGATTCCAATGCTATTGAAACTGAATTCAGTGCTGAGAATGACTTCTACATCCACATCAATCCATTTCTTCAAAACCTTAATCTAATCTTCAGTAGTTTTTCCCCAATCCAATTTTGAAAACAATCAATCGAAAACAATTATTCAATAGATTAATCTTGTAGACAAAGTTCTCAATTTGAAAACCAAATCAATGATAATAATCCCCCTAATCTCTCCCAAAATGATCATTATTATTATTTTTCCCAAAAAGAAACTGTAAGATTTTCGAACACAAAAATCAAATAAAAGTCTTGCAAAATAACAAGTTTCCAAATGACAAGCAGTTTGAAGTCATGCATGTGCTTCGAATAAATATTTTTCTATCTTTTTAATTGTTTTTTTTACAATTTATCCATTATCTCCTTCCGTTTAATATTTTATTCCATATAATAATATTTTCTCACCTTTTGATTTATTAAAACTCAATATTAATAATGAATATATCTTTATTTAATTATAAAATACTTTTTACCTTAGCAATTTAATTTAATTTAATTAATTAACCAAGGCAACTTAAATACCATGTATCAACATGGTTTATTTAATATTTTATTTAATTCAACAACTAATCAAACATCATTATTTCACCAATTTAATTTAACAATTAAATATCAACAATAATCACTTAAGCATAAACAAAGTCAAAACAAGACAATTGACCACGAACACAAACAAGATTGACGAGGTGACCAACTGGATAATCAGCCTCATCAAGGATGATGGAAAGGGTAGGGGACCATACATTATCTCCATTCAACAACTTTCCATTGGGTTTAAGGCATGCTCAAACCTGATAATCCAAGTGGAGTCGATGCCTGATACCTACAACCTACATCAACAAAATGGTAAAACAACACACACACACACACAAAGATATATATATATATATATATATATATATTCCAACAGTTAGACACACAATGGGAGGAAGTTGCAGCATAGCAAGGTACTCACAAATGAGTAATGCAACACTATTCCTCTCACCAAGACACATCAAACAAGTGCCCACATCAATGTACAAAAACCAATTACATAGTAGACAACATCAAAAAATCACTAGATAAATGGATAGTAACCATGATCAGATAAACATATAATGCTCACAATTAAATCAATCCACACAAACCATTAAGTCCATAAAATTGTCATAGCGTATGCATAAACTCAAACAGTAGTAAGAACATCAAGTGTCATCTACTATCAACAAAGTAGTAAATCTAACATCATCAAAGTGTCATAACATCTATCCTAACAGAATAATCATTAGTCCACTAGGGAACAACATGAGGTGCACTACATAGCACCACATATTCTCATTTTTCTTATTCATACTCTTTTCCTTCAACTGATCCTTATACATAACCGAGTCTCATTGAATATAACATTTTTGCTTCTAAAATGTTTTTTTTATTGAAATCCCATAATTGATAGCCAAAGTCATCTAATACCGTATCCGACGAAGATACATATTTTAAATTTAGCTTCCAACTCGTTTCTATTTTCAATATAAACATGTATAAAAGCTTCACAGTTGAAAGTTTTTAGAAAATAATATGGCTTTGTGGCAAGGAAAAAATCGCCCCGATGATGCTCTCTCTCCCTTTACCCTCTTCCATTTCAGATTAAGGAGAAAGTACATAAGAGGTTTGTCTTAATTTATTTATTTAAATTTAGAATCTAACTTCAATTTGTTATTGGTTAAGAAGTATATGATTCTTATTTAAATTTGGATTCTAACCCCAATATGTTATTGGTTATGAAATGTATGATTCATATTTCAATTTGTAAATTTTATTGTGCCCTAACACTATGAATTTTTAAATTGCTATGATAGAATGTTCATATGAAAATTTATTAGAAAGTGTTGCCTCATTATGCAATTTAATTTTTTTATTCCTATGAATACAACCGTTGGAGTAATTCCTTACTCATTATGATGATGAAATTGTGCAATGCTCATCATTTGTATGTAACACAATCTAATGGTACTTGTTGCAAGTTGGGTACCCGTTGTTACATTTGGTATCACCTTCTTACTTGTCCAAACCTCCTCTGGAATACCACAACTCAAAGGAATGGAAGGCCCTCTAATAATTAAATAAACAATATTTATAGCCTCTTCCCCCAAATGCAAAGGAAGTCCAACATGAAATCTCATGCTTCTTGCAAACTCCATTATTGTTTTTCTCATTCTCTCATCCACACAATTTTCTTGTGGACTTCTTGGAACTATTTTCTTCCTACGAATTACATTAGATGAACAAAATATTTGAATTATTTGTTGCAATACTCACCTCCATTATCATACCCAAGACACTAAATAACTTTTTCCCTATCTCATTTTCAACCAAGTTTTTCCATTTTTACAAGTTTCAAATACATTTGTTTAAATTTTAGGAAATACACATATTTTTTCTTAGTTGCATCATCTATAAAAGTGACATAATAATGTGAGTCACCGAGACAATTTACCTAAGCTAGTTCCCATATGTCCAATATGCACAAGATACAATTTCTCACTTTTCTTTTATTTCCCATCTTTGAGAAATATCACTCTTTTTCTTTCCATAAACAAAAACTTCACATAAATCCATGTTAATATGCTTTAAACTTAGAAATAACCTCTTATAATGAAGAATTTTCATACCTTTCTCACTCATATGCCCAAGTCTGTGATGCCATAGTGTTGTTTATATACCTAGAACAACTATTTAAGTAACTACTATTGAACCTACAACAATTGTTCATATAATAGCTATTGAACCAATAACAATTGTTGTAGCTATTCTTGCGAGAACTTTTCTTGATATATTTTTTTGCAACAACTAATGTAGAAGGAACAATATTACTTGTACATAAATATAAAGTTCCTAATTTAACACCTTTAGCTACTACTAATGCACTTTTAGTAACCTTCCAAAATTTATCTATAAAGGTAACTATGTAGCCTTCATCTTGTAGCTTCCCTACTAAAATTAAATTTCTACTCAACTTTGGAACATGCCTTACCTCCTGTAGTAGCCATTGACTTCCATTTCCCAATGTTATTTTTATTCTTCCCTTCCCAACAATTTGACAAGGTTTATTATCTCCTAAATACACCAATCCAAAATTTCTTTGGACATAATCAAGAAAATCATTTCTATGGGGCATAACATGGAACAAAACCCCTAAATATATTACCCAAGAATCATCAAAATTATCTAGGGAAATAATTAAAGCATTGTCATCTAATTTACTTACAATAATTTCTTTTTTTTTTAATTTTTTGTACATATCCTTATTTTCTCTTTCAAGACTGTACTATTGTAAATTGTCACCCTTGACAATTTCACTTTATGTTTTCTCCCCCTTTAATTATTGTACATAATTGAGTACATAATTTCCTAAATTATGCATCTTATGGCCTATTTTTAATAATTACTAATGAATTGTAAGTGGGAAAAATTGCATTTATCTAATACCTTGCCCCAAACACTAAATGTCCTAGAAGATAAGTCCAAGACACTCACACCTTGGGTGTGAGTGTTCTCCTATTTTACCTCCAATTTTAAATATTTCAATGTTGATAATTTATTATTTGCAATTCACGTGTCTAAAGTTAGCCATCAAGATCTAATTTTTAGGAAATTGAATAAATGCCTATAAATACCTAGTTATTGCATCATTTCAAACCTAAGTGGAAAAATATTGAGAAAAAACTATTATCAAGAGCACTATCAAGCAAGTCAAAAGTAGTATTTTAGTGATTTATTGTAGCAATTCAAGATCCAAGCATCATGTCAAATCCTATGTGAGTTTAGGTGTGCTTATGTTATCATTATTTTGTGAAGGCTACCACTTTTGTAGGTCTCCAAGAAATCCAAGCATTCAAGAAATCAAGCAAGAAAGATCCAAGACCTTAATGTGATGTGCATGACTTTACTCCTTCAAGGAAGCCATTAAATGGTGGTGAGTTGCATCACTTTGTTAATTTATCATTCCTTCCTATCATTTATCCATTCATCATTAACATTGCTATTATGGAAGTGGAATCACTAACATGGGGTTTGAATAAGTCAAGCCCCCAAATGGCACAACCCTTCCTCTCTCTTTGAATGTGTAGATTTTAGGTTTGGAGGATATTCAAGGAAATTTGAAGACCCATTTTTCATTGTTGCAATTGAGATCCTACATCTTGTCAACTCATAGAAACACACCTACATAATTATCCGACAATGTTTTGATTTATTTGTAGGCGGGGATCTGAAGCTCATATCCAACATCAAAGGACTATGAAAATAGATCTAAAAACCCTCTAAAAGGACACTCACACACTAGGTGTGAGTGTCCTCCATTTTTAGGCCCAGATTTGAACCAAAGTTGCATAGTGTCCTGCATTGCTCATTTTCATTGTCCAAATTTATTTGACTTTTTGTGTCTTCTATATTTGTATCATAATAGTAAATTGCACTATAAGCCTAGTTAGATCATTTCATTTCATTCCTAGGACATTTCTTGATTTGGTTAAGGGTTGGTTGACTTACCTATCAAGTTGTAAGTCAATCACATACCTTTTCTTAATCCATCAAACCCCACTACCATCAAATCTATAATAAATGAATGAATACATTTGGAAAAAGCACCTAAACGCTAGGGTCAAATCTTAGGTTTTACCTTTTTATATGTTTCATTTTAGTGAACTTGACATGTTAACATTATATACCTTCTGAAATTTACCACAATTCACCCTAGATTTAAGTTTTGCATTGCATTATATTGTATTTTGCATATAGGGTTTCATGTTTGCATCATAAAAAGGCATAAAAATTCAAAACATTGCTTATCATATTGAATTATAGATTGCAATAGGGTTTGTTTCAGTCATTTTAGATTAGATCTACATTTAAATTGCATTCATTGGGTCATTAAAATATGAAATTGTTCATTGCATCCATTTACAAGTCTTTCATTTAGGTCAAAAAAATGAAAAATGTTGTGGTACGTGGCGACTGATCATGCTATATTATACACCCAGCATGTATCCTTATTGGGATCTGGGGGTAGCATCCCCCAAGAAAAAAAAATTCCATTTTTTTTGCGTCGTCACCGAAAAAGAAAAAACTTTGTAAAAACCCTAATTCTGGAAGCTTCAAAAAGGATTGTTAGAAGTGGTTTGGATGGGGGTTGTTGTATGGAATTATTAGCAAGATTGTAATATTTTTTACATTGGATAATAAAATCATTGGATGGCTGCAGTTTTGTGGATGTAGCCCAGATTGGGTGAACCACATTAAATTCTCTGTGTTGTCTTGTTTCTGCTATAATTTTCTATGTGTTTTATTTCTCTATTTTATTGATCAAATCTACATTTAACTATTAGATATCTGCTTTCTAACCCTAAAAAGTGGTATCAGAGCAAGTTGTGTTTGATTATCATCTACAGGAAAGTCTCACGGTTGAGTGGGAGTCTCATGGGTAAGTGGGAAGCAATGGCATATGAGGGTAAATTGAAGGTAGATAAATTTAATGGGAAGAACTATCAATTATGGAAAATGCAGATGGAGGATTATCTCTATCAGAAGGATTTATGGATGCCATTGGAAGGAATAGCCAAGAAACTGATAACAATGAGTGATTAGGAATGGAAACTTTTGGATAGAAAGGCACTGGGAGCCATTCGTTTATGCCTGGCACAATCGGTGGCATTCAACATTACAACAGCAAAGACAACTCAAGAGTTGATGGAAACCCTGGCGAAGTTATATGAAAAGCCTTTTGCTTCGAATAAGGTATTTCTTATGAAGTGTTTATTTAATATGAAAATGGTAGAAGGTGGGTCAGTTGTTGATCATTTAAATGAGTTTAATACAGTTACTAGTCAATTAAATTTTGTAATGTAAACTTTGATAAAGAAGTTAGGGCTCTTTTGATTTTGTGTTCTTTGCTAGAAAGTTGGAATAGCTTGGTAATGGTTGTTAGCAATTTTGTTTCTAGTTCAAAAAAATTGAAATATGATGATGTTGTTGGTGTTATTTTGAGCGAGGAAATTCGTAGGAAAAGCTTAGGTGGAACATCCACATTAGGCAGTGCTTTGAATGCAGAAAGTAGGGGCAGAACAAAGGAGAGAAGAAATAATTCTAGAAGTCATGGGAAATCACAAGGAAAATCAAGGGACAAAAGGTCCCAATCTAGAGATAAGAGAGATTGTTGGTACTATGGTAAGCCGGGTCATTTAAAGAAAGATTGTTGGTCTCAGAAAAATAAAGGAGACAAAAAGGAAGGAAATAAAGAGGAAAATGTGGTAAGTAATAATTTGATAAGGATTCTTTGATTCTTTCCCTTGATAATGTTGATGATTCTTGGGTGTTAGATTTAGAGGCTTCATTTCATGCTACGCCCCATAGAATTTATTTTCTTGATTATGTCCAAGGGGATTTTGGGCTGATTTATTTGGGAGATAATGAACCCTGTAAAATTTTTGGAAAGGGAAGAATCAAGATTAAGTTGCAGAATGGGAATCATAAGCTACTGCATGAGGTAAGGCATGTTCCAAAGTTAAAGAAATTTAATTCAGCAGAACATGATGAAGGTTGTGTTACATTTAATGATAAAAATTAGAAGGTTACTAAAGGTGCCTTAGTGATAGAAAAAGGTGTGAAAGTACACACCTTATATCTTTGTACAGGTCATACTATTGCTTCTACTTTAGCTATTACAAATAAAAATCAATGTTCAAACAGTTGTTGTGATTCAATAGTAAAAATCGAATGAGTTGCTAGTTTTCAATCAACACTAGCATAATAGACTTGGGCATATGAGTGCAAAGGTATGAAGAACTTCATTCAAATAATGTTTTACCAGGTCTAAAATGTGTTAATATAGATTTCTGTGAAAGTTGTGTGTATGGAAAACAAAAGAGAGTAAGTTTTCTCAAGGATGGGAAGCAAAAGAAAGATGAGAAATTGGAGCTTGTGCATATGGATGTATAGGGGACGACTTAGTATCTTCTCGGTGGCTCGGTGATATGTCACTTTTGTTGATGCAACTAGGAAGGTATGGATTTATTTCCTTAGGCGGAAATCCGATGTATTTGAAACTTTTAAAAAATGGAGAAGCTTGGTTGAGAATGAGACAGGTAAAAGATTAAAATGTCTTAGATATGATAATGCTTGGTGAGTATTACAGCAAAGATTTTGAAGATTATTGTTCCTCTAATGGTATTCGTAGGCAGAAAATAATTCCAAGGACTCCACAGGAAAATGGAGTGGTTGAGCGCATGAATAGAACAATAATGGAGTGTGCATAGACAATGAGATTGCATGTTGGGTTTGTAGCAAAAATGTGGCGAGAGGATGTAAACATGTTATTTAATTGAAGTAGGGTCCCTCTAATCCTTTGGGTGTGGTGTTATTCTAGAGGAAGCATGAATGATGAAGGTGAGTTATTCTTTCTCCGACCGGTTGGAGCATTGCACATATGAATTATGAAAATAGAACCAAACGATGCAAATCAAAAGAAATGTATATTTTTATGTATTGATAGATTTAGTTATAGCTTTGGGATTTAATCAAGAAATTGTGAGAAGTAGAGGATGTCATATTCAATGAGAAAGTATTTGTACAAAGATCAATTGCAGCAGCATGACAAGAAATAAAATGATTATGTAGTGCTAGATGATACACCAAACAACAATGTTCCAGTGGTTCCTCATGCTCCACAACAACAATAACAACAAATACCACAAACTCCAATGAATGTTAGACAATCTTCAAGGATAAATAGACCTCTAGAAATATTTTCTCTTTGTATTCTATTTTATTAGCAGTGCTGGTAGACAAAGTATGATGGCTTCTCTTGAGGTGGATACCAAGGTTCGGTGGGAGCATGGAATGGAAGAAAATAGACTCGAGAAATCAGACTTGGGAATTATACAAGTTGTCTACAGGTAAAAAGGCTTTACCAAAAAAATGGGTTTATTGGCTAAAAGAGGAGGATGGAGGTAAGAAAGGATTTAAAGCCAGATTAGTTGTAAATGGATTTGCACAAAAAAATGGTATTGATTTTGATGAAATCTTTCTCAGGTTATTAAAATGACTTCTGTCGTATATTTTAGTATTGGTTGCTGAATATTTGCATTAGAACAACGATGTTGGTAACCCTTTCTCCATAGTGATTGGGAAGAAGAAATATATATGGAACAACCACAAGGATTTGAGGTCAAAGGTAAGGAGAAACTGGTGTGTAGATTGAAGAAAAATTTATGTGGCTTGAAACAAGCACCTTGGCAATGGTATATTAAATTTGATAGTTTTATGGCTGAGCAAGGCTAGAGTTGGTGTAATTCAGACCATTGTGCTTATTTTAAGAGGTTAGATGATGATAGCTACTTTATCTTATGTTTATATGTTGATGATATGCTTGTATCGAGGTCTAACATGGATCACATAAGGGAGTGAAAACAACGGTTAACAAATTCATTTTCTATGAAGAATTTTGGGGAAACATTTAGCAAATCCTTGGTATCAAGATTACAAGAGATAGGAAAAAAAAAAATTGTTTTTATCTCAAGTTGATTATGTTGAAAAAGTGTTACAAAGATTTTATATGGAGAATGCAAAAGCTGTCACAACACCTTTGCCTAGTCATGTTAAATTGACTAAGGATATGTGTCCAAAGATGCAAAAGGAGGAAGAAAAAATGTCCAAGTACCATATGCTTCAGCTGTAGGTAGTTTAATGTATGCCATGGTATGCACAAGACCAGATATTGCACATGTTGTAGGAGATGTTAGCAAGTATATGAGTCATCCCAGTGTTGAGCATTGGAATACGGTAAAATAGATTCTTAGGTATTTGAGAGGTACATCCAATAAATGTTTATATTTTAGGGGCTCTAATACTGATTTAAAAGGCTATGTTGACTCAGATTTAATAGGGAATATAGATACCAGGTGGAGTACCACAGGTTATGTATTTACAGTTGGTGGGATAATAGTGAGTTGGATTTCTCGATTGCAAAAGGTGGTTGTTTTATCCACCACAGAGGCAGAGTATGTTGCTCCAACAAAGGTGGAAAAGGAGATGATATGGCTACAAATTTTCATGGAAGAGTTGGGAAAAAAATAGGCTGAAAATTACTTGTTTACAAACATCCAAAGTGTTATACATCTTGCAAAGAATTATTCCTTGCATTATAAAACCAAACACATACAGTTGAGATATCATTTCATTCAGTTAGTGTTGGAGGATGGACAAGTCAAGTTGGACAAGATACATATAGATGCCAATCCAGTAGATATGTTTATGAAGGTGGTGACACGGGAGAAGCTGAGCTCCTCTTCAGCTTCAATTGGCCTTCAAGGTTGAATTCAAGTATAACAAGGTAGCAGGGTCCAAGGTGATTATTTCCAATGGGAGCTATAAGTGCAGCAGTGCTGTCCAGGATCAGTCTCCAAGTGGGAGATTGTTTGGTGTGGAGCTTGACATGGAAGAAGTTGATCTCCATTCAAGTATAACAGGGCAGCAAGGTCCAAGGTGATTATTTCTAGTGGGAGTTGTAAGTGCAACGGTGTTGTCCAAGATCAATCTCCAAATGGGAGATTGTTTGGTGTGGAGCCTGATCAGTCTCCAAGTGGGAGATTTTTGTGGTATGTGGTGACTAATCATGCTATATTGTACACCTAGCATGTATCCTTGCTAGTGTCCAAGGGCGGTAGCCCTTGAGATTTTTTTTTTCCCATTTTTCTGCATCGTCACTGAAAAGGAAAAAAATTGACTTTGTAAAAACCCTAATTCTAGAAGCTTCAAAAAGGCTTGTTATAAGTGGTTTGGATGGGGGTTGCAGTATGACATTATTATCAAGATTGTAATATGTTTTACACTAGATAATAAAATCATTAGATGGCTACAGTTTTGTGGATGTAGCCCAGATTGGGTGAACCACGTTAAATTCTCTATGTTGTCTTGTTTCTGCTATAATTTTATGTGTTTTATTTCTCTATTTTATTGATCAAATATGCATTTAACTGTTAGATATCTTCTTTCTAATTTACAATGGATAATAAAATCATTGGATGGATACGGTTTTGTGGATGTAGCCCAAATTGGATGAACCATGTTAAATTCTTTGTGTTGTCTTGTTTCTGCTATAATTTTCTATGTTTTATTTCTTTGTTTTATTGATCAGATATGCATTTAACTGTTAGATATCTGCTTTCTAGCCCTAACAAAAAATTGCATTGTTTTGTTTCAAAATTGAATCAAATCATCATTCTCAGAACTTTGCATCTTGAAATTGGTCAATTACTACATCTTAGATTTGAAAATTGCAGTCAAAATTGTCATTTGTTGTTCAAACATTTTCAACATTGTTTCACACTTGCATTTTTTAATTTCAGTCATAAAATTTTTAAAAAATAGAAAAAAAATCACTATAAAAACTATCTACACAAAAATTTAGGAACCTTAAATAGTAACACAGTGAAACTTTGAATTTTCCAATACCCTATCTAGGACATAGGTGCCCTGAGAACCTCTATCCTACTACTTTTGGTTCAAACACAACAATGTATTGAACTTTAGCTTCAATTATTGTAGCTTTGTCTATTTCATTAACTTATACATTTTTGTTGTCTCCTTTAGCATCTCATTTTGCACTATACTATTGAAAAGTGCTTCAACCTTCATAGGGGAGTGAGGTTTCTCAATTTTATTTTGCTTCTTTTCTTTAATCAGAGGCTTCTTTGGTTCTTTTTTCTTCTTCTCCAAAGAAACCTTCTTAGCTTCCTTCACCTTTTCCCTCTTCTATATTCTAAATCCTTCTCTCTTTCTCAACTTCCTCCTCACTATTTGTACCTACAATATGAATTATCTTTTTGTTCCTAATCAGAGGGGCTTCATCCTCTTCCAATTTTTCTTCCTCAACAACATTTATGCCACTTTACTTTCAGCTTGTGGCCTTTTGCTTCACTCTTCTTGTAGAAACAATAAGGGGTACCATAGGGGATTTCTCCCTTACCAAAGGACTATTTGTGGATTTCCTCTTCTCACCAACAGTAGGAAGAGATGTGGTAGCAGATCTTCACAATCTCCTTGAGCTACCAGAGACTTCTATTGCACTGATATCAACTCTAGCTCTATCTCTGGCATACTTAACTTTTTTCCATTGGAATCTACCACTTTCTTGTACATATATGCCAAGCATCTTGTCCACATTCTTTCTCATCATTGGTTTCTTGAACTCTAGGTGAACTTCCATTGACTTTTCATCATAATTCCCATTCCTTGGCTTGTTGGGATCTTTAGGTCTATTCAATAGTACCTCTGCATAGCCAACAAGTTATGCCTTTGACACTTCATAACCTAGTTTTAGAACCCAAATGGTTCTAGGTTCTACTACTTCCATTATACAAAAGTATATGGAGACAAGAAAAGTGATATCATTTTTGTATCTCTCCACAACACTTCTTGGAATCCTTTGTCTCTTATTCATTCTTCTTTGGAATATTGCAAAGAAGGTTTCAAGGGCATCATCCTGAGCATTCATATCTCCAAGACCTCTCATATAATCACCTATCTAGTGTGTAATGGTCCTTGTACTTGACCAGTTGACCTTCCCAATCATTGGAACTATCCTTGAGAAGTAGAAGAGAAAACACACCACCAGTGTTCCATACTTGAATACATACTTCTTTATTTCTTTCAAATTCTCCATCAATTGTTGTTGGAGCAACTCACAGAGGTCATAATCAACATTGTTCTCAACCATGTCATTTGCCACATGAATTGTGGTGGAAAAGACCAAATTATCTCTATTGGTGTCGTAGATCTTGTATCCAATAAGAATAGTTGCATATCTAACTATCGGGCTCCTGATAGGATTCACCGTGAGTGATCATTGATCAAATGTAGCACTCATTCTCTCCATTACATCCTTGTTCTTGACAGATTTCAAGACTAGAACCGGTCTGGTGGATCATAAACTAGATATCTCTCTAATTGCCTCCTTATTAATCATATGAGGGCCATCAATCCACATAAATTGGTCTTGAATTCTACTTAGGGCCATTCTAATATACTTCTCTTCATAGCTAAAACTCAGAAACCATTGCCATACATCCAAATTTTTCTTAGCTATGGTTTGGTATTTTGGCTTAAGGGTGAAATCATCTCTAATTAACTCATGTTCATCCAAAGGTCCAGTAATTTTTTGGGAGAGTTCTCATCCATACTTCCATAAATGTATGCTCTAATGTCTTCAGTAGGTAAAACCCCATACGATATATGTGAAAATGCACTTAAAGGATCATCTTCTATGGTTCTGGCATGTTATCTTTTAAACTTAGATTGTGGATTTTGAGAAGCATCTACAACCCTTGGGATTGCCATTGCATTTAAATTGCTTTCAAATGATAATTCTAGAAAACTAGGGTATGCAAGAATTGCTAAATATTGTTTACTTCACTTCACTAAACTAGGGTTTTGATTCTTTGAGCTCTAAATCACTTTTCCACTTCAATTTCACTTATTACTGCTCTATTCTCCTATTTATTTTGATGAAATGAATTTTCCTTAGGAAATTTCGTTTTAACTCTTTGATTTGACCTAATTCTATAATAAATGCTTTGAACCATAAAGTTGGTAACCTTAAAAACTATATGCGCAGTCACCTTCTCAAGCTCCACAAATCTTTGCACTAGCATATTTTCTTCCACGATCTTCTTCAATAGATTAAATATTCCATTCTTCACCACATATCTTTGTGTTGTAGCTTCAACACCTCTATTTTGGTGAGGGACATAAGATATCCATTCAAGCTCCCCCTAAGCCATAGCTCTAGGCTTAATTATCGAAGGATGGTATAGACTCTTGTTCTTAGTATCCTATTTCTTTTTGCATATCTTCTCCATTTCCTTCTTTACTTCAACTAGATCAATCTTTTTGACTGGTTTATTCTTCTTTACCGTATTGTCCTTGTGTTTCTATTTCTACAAAATTTAGCAATATGTCTAGGCCTACTGCAATTGTTGCACATGACATTTCTCTAAGAATTATTCCTTCCTTTTATTCTAGATCTACATCGATTAGCTTTGTGTCCAAGTCCATAGCATGTATAACAATAGCCATTGAAGGATTGAATCATTCTACCATTGTTATATGCATTCATCATTTGACTTATGCATTCATTTTCTCTACGTCCAAATCTTTTGCATGTAAAGAATTGACCAATAAAGGATGGAACATTCTAATTCATTTTGCTTCTACATTCCATTGCTCTATGTCCAAATTTATTACAAGAATAACAAAGACCATTAAAATATGGGTACCTCTGAGCATTTGGTTGTTTGATAAGGGGTCTTCTAGCATCGTTTCTTTGATTTCAAACCTTTCCTTTGTTCTTGTCTTTAGTCTTCTTTGGTTCATTGATCTTCTTTTCTACATTAGGTGTTAGATGCTTTTGAGATTTCTCCTTTTTCAAATCCCAAACCACCTTTTTCTTTAGATGCTTTCTCACTTGCAATCAACTCATCAAGCATTGTAGAGCTTGTCTTGAATTTTTCTTCATGACTTCTTTCTTTCTCCATATCTGGTCTTAGATTTACCACTTCTTGTTCAAGCCTCATGCATTAATTAGATTTTATTTCCACCATAGCATTTAGACATTCCTCAACTTTTTTCTTTTCTTCCACTTATACTTTCAGTCTGATGAGATCTTCATTTTCTTGCTTTAATTTTTCATTGACTTCCTTATGCCTTTCTCTAAACTTATTGATCTTTTGGGTGCTGGCAAGAAGTTGAGTCCACTTTTTGGCCATTTAGTGGAAGTGTTTTCCCTAATTTTCAGAATTTGACACATTTGACCTTAAAATTTGAAGCACTTAGAGATGGAATTTTGAAAAAAGTCACTACTCATAAAATGTAGTACTTGGAGTCTAATTTCCAAATATTTAATTTATTTCAATACCCAAATGATACAAATTGATTTTCAATAGGCATTTCTAAAAACCACTATTTAAAAGTCACTTTTTTACCATACCATGCACGTGTATGTCATCCATATTTTGACCTAAATAATTGAATATTTTTCTAAATCCTTTTGGGAAAAGATTTGTAACTCACTGAAGCACACTTTCCATTTTTTTTGTAATTTTTTATTGAATTTTTTTTTTGTTAATTTTTTATTGGCCATATTTGGTGTTTTGAAAAATTGTTGTGTACGTCACATAGAAAATGACCTAAACTTATCATTTTTAATTTTGTTTTAAATTGAAAAGAATTTTCTGAAGTACACTTATGTGCAATCCATTTGTCAAAAAAAATTATGTTCAGAAAATGTTATTAAAATACTAAAAAACCTTGATAATTCAAGTTTATGGACCTGTTTCATTAGAATTAAATGAAAAATAAGAAAAATTAATTGAATTGTAAAAAAAATTACATATTTGGAATCTACACTATCTCATCTATAATGGGTTTTGATTTCGTTGAAAAATTCTATAAAAAATGTGTTCAGATGTATGCCCAAAGTCACTATTTTCTTGTGAAATTGCTAGGACCTTCAACTTGCAAGTCAAACCAGGTTGAGGGCCTAGGTTTGGATCCCCAAACCTTTTCCCAAACCAAAAAACCAAGCACAAACCCAACCAAAAATTCATATTTAAAAAAATGGGATCTTGTTCTAAAACAAGATCCCTTTCATAAAAAAATATTTTTTTTATGCTTTTACGAAACGAGATCCCATTTTGCAAAACAAGATCTTGTTTTGGAAACTGTCCATTTTTGGAATTTTTTCAAACATGGATAGTTTCCAAAAATGAAAACTTTTCAAAATGAGTTCTCATTTTGAAAACTTTCCAAAAATGGAAATTTTAAAAACAGGATCCCATTTTTTGAAAAGTGTGATCCTGTTTTTTATTTTAGGCTTGGGATCTCGAACCTAAATGGGATCTCATTTATTAAAAAGTGGGATCCCATTTTTTGCAAGCCGATTTTGTTTTTTTGCCTAAGGCAAAAACTTCCACGTTTCATGGACTCATCTTCTTGCTCTTACCCTTCTCTCTCATTTTTTTGGTTTATTCATTTGCCTCTTTAATATTTTCCTTTAGATCTTTGTTTTCATCTTCAACTTTGTTAAGATCTTCAAGAGCAACTTTGAGTTCTCCATATTTTTCAATCATGCAATCTTATTCAATGTATTCAATAGCAGGAATCTCTTCTAGAGGAATAGGAAACTTTTTGTCAGCCATGTGTTCAATCTCCAAGATATTCTAAAATCATTCAAGCTCCTTCCAAGGATCCAAGCTTTGATACCAATTGTTGAACACTCGAAATACTAAGAGGGGGGTGAATAAGTATTCTATTAAACCCTTCAAACATTATCCATCCAAATACCAAAGCACATTCAACTGATATAAGCAAAGAAAGAATAAAACATCCACAACATCACATAACAAATGACCACCAATATTTTTACATGGAAAACCAAAAATGAGAAAAACCACGGTGTGTGTTAGCTCATAATAATATATTATATCAAGATATAGTATATTACAAAAATGCTCACTATAGGTGGATACACTGTCTAGTAGACTCACTGCCCATAGAGAATAAGATAGAAGCTAGAAGGGGTGGCTTAAATCCTACTGAACTATTACAATTGCATCTATAGTATGTTGGATTACTAGTCCAATGAAGTACAAAATAATCTTTGCACTTATCTGGATAAATGCTCTACTCTGCTATGAATTCCCACAATACTGATCAATTTTGTATCACACACATGTAGGTGGAAAACCATACATGTTATCAATAGCTCATCATGTGCACATCATCCCAAAACACCAAAAATAAACTCATATATATCCATATTGTGTAACATCAATTAGGTCAAACTAATTAGGTGTAACACACAAAATTTGAACTTGTCGTCCTCAATTTTTTTTATCAGTATCTCATGTCTTAATTCAAAATTCAAATTACCTTAAGATATAGTGGGATGGACCTAATATAGGCTCTACATAAGATTTGAACACATTAATCCTTCAAATGTGTTAGGTTGGCCCCAAATAAGGCCTAAACACGAAAACCTTTTATCTATTTACCCAATTTTCCACACGTGGAATTCAAAACTTATTCTCATCTATAATTACTACTCAAATGACATTTGGAAGCTTATCTTCAATATTACAACTCAAAATAATCATCCTCAAAGGAATACGTAATCTCCCACATCAACACTTTGTACAGGAAATAATTGCAAAATATACAGAATTGAACTTTGTCATTCATATCTTTGAGGTTACTTCACCAAACAATAAAGAATCATCGGTTTAGATGAATTTGATGATTACCAAATTAATTTTATAATAGCAAAGTGATATCTTTATTTGCGGTGGAGTGCAGACCAAAAAATTGATGCACTAAAACACTATATTGGAAAATTTGATACTTAGACAAATTTTTGAGTGGCTACACTTTTCGGACCAACTTATCCTCTACAAATGTCTTCAGAAACACTTCCAAACCATGCTATAATGATCCAAAACAATGTTGACATCAATGATGACACTAGATCATGCAAAATGCACATATCATGCTCATGTTGTCGGACAACATCATCTTCCAACACATACATCCTTTATCAACCACATCTTCACGCATATCCATTATCTTTGATTTAGATCCTTATGCACATCCATCATCCTACATCTATTCCTTCACTTACATTTATATTATAACTTCTTATCATGGCATTCCCTTGTTAAGTCCTAAGTTTCCAACTTAACATACATCCATATCCTAGGTAAGACTATCATCCCAATCCACATCATAAACATCTATGTCCATTTATATCTTCATAGATACTCATTATCCTACATTTTCAACCATAATTTACATTCACTTTCCTCCTCATAGCTACATCATACCATCATTTATTCTACATCACATCCTCATATATATTTACATCCATAACCTCATAATCATCCTTATAAACATCCATATGTTAGATTATATCACCATATGCATTCACATCCACTACCTCATTTCATCCACCATAGACATTCATATCATTTATAACATCCATTTTTATTTACATACATCCATTACCATAGGTTTTGATCATCATTTCTATCCATCATATAACCATTACCTTTTTCTAAATTCTTAGGATTCCATTACCACATACATACATACTCTAAGTTAGAACATCATCCTCATCTACATCATAAACATCCACTATCATTTAGTAGACACCCATTATTCTAATTCTCAAATCATCATTTACATATATTTTTAACTTTCACATCCACATCATACCCTCACTTTATCCTATTCACATCAAACACATACATTAACATCCATAGTCACATTCAATCCTTCATAATACATTCATATAAATCATCACATACATTCATAATCACATAACATCCTTTACAATCAATTGCTATCCTCTATTTAGACCACTACATACATATCATATCCTAACACTACCATACCCCACTCCAACACTCTTCCTACATCAACAAATCCAATATCATCCATTCATACATAGAAATCAAACATCCTAATCCATATCATCCACAACACAACCAATCAAGCCATATTATCATCCATTTTAATCTAAGACAAACATTATCTTTGAAAATTAGAAAGTTCCATATCATCATCTATCCTCAATTCTCATGTTCTTAAGAACTTTTCCTATCTTTAGTAGCAAGTTAATTGAAAATCATCTAGTCACCTTGGACAAAATTAACTTAGGAACTTGGCCTATCCTAAGTTAATTAGTCTATGAATCCTAATCGATCTTGCTTGAGAACTTTTCCTATCTCAAGTAAGAAATATTAAAACCACAAATCAACTATCTTGTCTTCATTTAGATCATTTCATCACCTACCATCAACATTGTTACATTTCAACCCAATATAACCATCACAATCATCTTTCATCAAGCTTAACTAACCTTCTCCATTTTTACATCTCAATCTAGGTTAGATCAACACCCTTATCCATATCATCTAAAATACATACCAAGTCAACTCATTACACCATAAGCATCCTTTGTTCAAGAACAATCCAATTTTACACCTATCCTCAGTAGTGAAATATTCCCAAAAATAATAATAAAAAAAAAAATTCCCAAAAATAGTAAAAATCAAATATATCCTGAAAAATATCAAGAATCAAATTATCCCAAAAATCCAAAAAAAATTAAAAAAATCCAAAAATCAAATATCCCAAAATCCAAAAGTAAATATCCAAAAAAATCATTTATTCAAAATCCAAAAAAAAAACCAAATATTCCAAAAATCCAGAAACAATTAATATTGTCCAAAATCCAAAGTATACCTATGGATACGCCTAATTTCAAATGGTATTTATATCAAGAAATACATGATCATTTCCCATGTAGCCCATCACACAACATTTCACATCGTATCCCAACTCCACCCAACCCCATTCACTTAAATATTAATTCCAATTCAACCACCCAAAATATCCCTCCTCCAATTGATCCACCTGAAGAATGATTTCCATCCATGAATCATTAATTTAACCATTACCTCCTCTATCCATGTCAGAACTATCACATTCCCAACTCACTACAATCCCATATCTTACATCTCATCATTCCACCTATCAACAAACATTACCATCTCAACACTACGTTCCACCTATAAACACCTTCCAAACAACCTATCACCAACCATTGTCTCATCAACAATACAACCCATCTATCAATCCCAGTCAAACCACTTATCAAAAACCACCATCATATCAACACCTATATCCTCCACAAATCAACACATATCCATCCACTAATTGAAATAAACACATTCTAGCATTATAGAAACACCTTCAAATCCAAATCCTATAAATTCATTTTCTTGTGAATTACAGGAAATAAAAGACACTATCAAGGGGTTGCAAATGGGGACCATATGCTAAAAATGCATAAATAAATTTGAGGACTTATATTTCTACCCATTTGATTGATCAATATATATTATACCTTTCCCTAAATATTTTTAGATACTAAAGCTTGATAAATACAAGGGAAAGGGAGACTGCCACAATCACATCAAGGAATTTTTTTATGGCATGCCAAGAAGTTTCCTATAATGACATCTATCTAATGAGACTCTTTCCTTGTAGTTTAGGAGGACAAGCACTTGAGTGGTTTTTACATCTTCCTCGAGGACCCATTCAAACTTTTGGTGACTTAGTAGAGAAATGTAACCCATTTCTCCTATAATGTTGACCACAAGTTAACCATGCTTGATCTCTATAATTTTAAACGGTGAAATGGGGAAATTTTTCTTCCTTCCATCAATGATGGAGGATTCTAGCTAGTTGATTTCCTTGGCCTTTATTAGAAAAACAACTTGTCCATATTTTTTTCACAAATCATATTCGTGAAATGACCCTTCATTTACAAGTCTTACATATCCAATTTTGAAAAAAAATTAAACAATGGATCACCACCAAGAATACTCTCATTGCCAAATGTTTGGTCAAGATCTATAACAAGATTTAAAGAAAACAATAACCATAACAATAAAAACCACATTTTTGGGCTAAGAATAATTTTTTTTGTCAGTGACAAGGTAATTGACTCCAAACTCATTTAGACTACACAAAAATTACCTAAAAATGAAAATCGTAGTGCCCAAATTTCCAACCACAAACACATGTTACTATATCGCAAGGAGAATGAAAAAGATAAAATAATCCAAAACATAGCTACACTCCCTTGAGGGAACCTATAGAGGTGGTGTTCCAAAAACTCATCTAGGAAAATCTAATAAAATTCCCATACACCATACCTTTTGATGAGAATATAGCTAAACCTACATGATAGAAAGAAAATGTGTATTGTAAGTACCATCGCATTAAAGGTCACAACATGTTGAGATGCACACAACTTAGAAATAACATGTCTAAGATCTCATTGATTATGGTGAGATTTATGTGGAAGGTCATAAATCCCACTCGCCTAATGAAAATCAAGCACATATCAAGATTCTTTTTCCAAGCATGATCAAAATCATCCATCTATATCTAGCAATGGATCATTCCAAAATAATCACATTCATAAAAACCATAGCCATAATATATCCACCTCATATGATTCCATAATAGGTCATCTTGAAGAAGATTTCTAGCAAGAAGCTTCCATCTCTCCTTCCAATCCTTCATCCCCTCAACCTTTGTGATGTAAGCAAGGTGGCGATGACACTCTATCCAACTCAAAATGACCTAACTCAAACAAGGAAACAACCTTGACAACACATTTCACTCCACTTGTTCCAAACTCTCACCAATAGGCTTGTATCCCTCAAAACCCAACTCTAGGAGATATCTTTTGGAGAAGGCCATACAAAGACTTGTCAAACATCAATCTAGACTTCTCACAAAACCCAACACAACATCCCAAAAGGTTTCAAATGGTTTCTTTGCAACAACATGGAGAATCAATAAACTGCCCCTATTTTAGGCTACTCAATTAGCCCTATTTTCCAAAAGAAGTACTTCCTAAATGCCAAGTAACCACCCAAACTCAATTGAAAATCACAAATTGTGTCTCAAAACCAAAAAATCCATCACTATTTCATAGATACAAGACTTCTAGAATGCTGATCCAAGAAAGCCTCCATTTCCATGCAAAAAAACTAGGGTTTATTCAATCTCCTATCCCCTGGGCTTTCCTGACACAACCAATGCATCCAACACCTTACATATACCCTACACGACCTCACAAGTCAATTACATAGACAATTCTTTCACTATTTTTTCAAACCCTACATTGACACCTTCATTTCACATGGGAAATCACTCAATTTTACCCTAGGGTATCATCCCAATTTTAAACAACTTGCTAAAATGATCAAAGATGGAGAGAAGGCATTGAGCAGATAGTCTATCATTTTGGATAACATCAAAGTGCCTGAAGATGATGCAGCTAATGATTTCCTGGAGGAGATGATTGCTCATGATAGCTTGGAGTAGACAGACCTTTTTTTCTTGCTCAGTCTTTATTACCTGCTCATCAATAGCTTTCAAATTGTTTGCTTGCTCTTGCTTCCATAATTGTACACCTTTTTTTCTTTTGGGTCAAATTACACACCTTAAGTACTACGTTAGCTAGTCAAGTCATGAGATGGTTAACCCATAACCCCTTGCCTCCTAAAACATATGAGCACCTATCCTACCATGAAACAAGTCATTCCACTGAGCAACAGGTCAGGACAACAAGTGGAATGACTAATACTTCATTTAAACAACAATCAAACCCTCAATTCTGTGTTAACAGGATGCTACAGTAAACTAATGAAATCTCCCTTTAAATTCAGAGTTAGACTCTCAAAATTGAATCAAATTAAAGATAATTCATGTATCTACAAAACAAAAAAGGATTTAGATCATTTAAAGCCTTTACAGGTCTGCACAATAAGAGAAAAGTTTAGATAACACAGGAAAATTGCAGAAAAAGCATTGCATTATGCTTGGAATTCTTCAATACAACAACCAACCACCCACCTTCGAGCCTTTTGATAATTTTTATACATATTCCCTCCAAATTATAACTAACAAATGCCTATACCTGCTTCTCAAATTCTATGACCTTTCACATTCCCTAAAAGTTGCATTTTTGACAATTTTGTTTAACAACATTTTACTCTTTTTGCAACTTTTTCTCTTTTAACACAAATGACTCAAAAATCAACCTATTACATAGAGAATGGTCTTACAAGACCTTATTTAATGTAAATATACTATATCTATTGCCTCAATACCTCAATGCCTAGACTTGACATGATGACCTCCATTTACATTCTTCTTTGGGCTTGGTGCACCTACACCATTCAACCCCATAGAAAAAGAACTCATGTCACATGAGTTGGGGCTTGCTCCATGCTCCCCACATACTTTATGACCTACAAACACCTTTCTCTGGTTCATACACAGTCAGCTTATGATCCTCCCTGCATTCTTAACCTTGTTTGCATATGAAATTGTCTTCATCTCTACCATCAAACCTGATGGTTGCCCTCTTACTACTCCTTGATCAAAACCTGTCATTTTTCCTTCATTCATACCTACAAACAAACAATTTCTAGTAATCCATTGATCTGACTTCCCTTTTTCTTCATATTCATGCTTGCATTTTTCTGTTGTTGTCTTGTCTAATCTATCCTTTCATCATTGTCATCGGTCTTATTGTCTTGTCAACATTATGAACTATTGTACTGTCAGATCTAGTCCCCATTGTACCTATAGATTCTGCACACTTTACAACCTTACCTTCAACCAAAGGGCACACCATTGTACCAACCAAGAAATTCTCACTCCAATTTACTATCAACAAGCTTGAATCAACCTTCTCACTTGTTGTCCCAACATTTACAAGCTTTGAACTGACTACAACACCTATCTCTTTGTCTTCTTATACAACTTTAACAAGTTCTTTCTTCCCACACATAATCACCTTAGCCTTAAATTTTTCATCTTCCACCAAAGGAGTCAAAATGAATTTGCATCCATCTTTCTCTATAGTGTATGTGTTTTCTCTTCCATCATACAATTCACACCTGTCAAACTGGCAAGGCCTACCTAGGAGTAAGTGGCAACAATCCATAGGAAAGATATCACATACTACCTTATCTTTGTAACCTCCAATTTGAAACTCAACAACTTGTTCATTGACCAAAAGAGATTGTCCATCACTCAACCAAGACACCTTATATGGCAATTCATGAGGAAACTTTTGTAAATTCAGTTTATTGACCATCTCACTTGACACCATATTTTCAGTAGAGCCTAAATCAATAATAATTTTGCATACCTTGTTTTTGCACTTACATGTGGTCTTGAAAAGAATCTTCCTTTGCAATGGCTCCATCTCCTTTGCTTCCTTCAATATGGTCTTCCTCATCATCAACATTTCACCTATTTCAAGAGTAGCATGTAAACTTGCAAAATGGTTACTCTCACACTCCTTTTCTTGTACTATTTGATCCCTCCTTTCAATCCTCTTTTCACCTTCACTTGATGAACTACCAAAAATTTTAAGACACTTCCAAGAAGGATGACCATATTCATTACAATTATAACATCTTACAAAAACATTTGAATTTCTGCCCCCACTAAATCTACCTCTACCCCTAAATCCTCCTATTACATCAACACCTTTCTCCTTACCTTTATTGGCTTCTTCTTGTTCTTCATTTGGCTGCCTTGATGTAGGGATTGATCCTCTCCCTCTTGTGCTATTACCTCTGCCTCTAACAGATTTCTATTGCCTTCTTTTGATCTTTTCCTCTACCCTTATTGCCAATTGAAAACATTCTTCAATAGTCTTTGTGTTAGCAACAACCAATTCATCTTGTATATTCACTCTAAGGCCCCCTAGATATCTAGCCACTTTTTCAACTTCATCCTCATCCCTTCTTGACCTTATACTTAGTTTGTAAAATTCATCTGTATAGGCCTTAACATCTAGATCATTTTGCTTCAAACCTTGTAATCTTTTATACAATTGAACTTCATAGTATTTTGGAAGAAACTTACCTTTGAGTTTTTGTACCATCTTGTCCAAAGAAACTATCCTTGACTTGCCTTGTTTTCTCCTTTTTGCTTGCTTGTAGTCCCACCATAGAAGAGCATGACCTTTGAGTTTTGTTTTTTCCACCTTCACCTTCTGCTCATCTTAAATGTCTTCACTTTCAAAATGGTTGTCCATGGTTGCAATCCAGTCAAACAACTCTTCTTCATTTAAATTTCCTCCATACATAAGAAGATCAACCTTTACCTTCATTGAATCACCTCTGACTGCTTTGAGCAACTTTTCCATCCTTTGATCTTCAGGGTCTAACTCCTCATCAACATCTTCATACTCTTCATCTTCCTCCTCTATTTCACTTTCAACATTTTCATCTCTTATTTTGTTTGTCTCTAAGTCAACAAGCCTTTCCAACATAGTATTGTGTGACTCCAGAAGCTTAGCATGCTTCTCCTTCAGTTCCTACAACTCTGTAGCAGCACCAACACCCTTTAGAGGCATCTTTACAAACTTTTATTTTCACCTTCCAATCACCTTTCTTCAAACCTATGAAATTCAACCACAAGAGACCTTGTCCCTGGGCTCTGATACCACCTGATGTAAGCAAGGTGGTTATGACACTCTATCCAACTCAAAATGACCTAACTCAAACAAGAAAACAACCTTTACAACACATTTCACTCCACTTGTTCCAAACTCTCACCAATAGGCTTGTAGCCCTCAAAACCCAACTCTAGGAGATATATTTTGGAGAGGGTCATATAAAGACCTATCAAACATTAATCTAGACTTCTCACAAAACCCAACACAACATCCTAAAAGGTTTCAAATGGTTTCTTTGCAACAACATGGAGAATCAATAAACTGCCCCTATTTTAGGCTACTCAATTAGCCCTATTTTCCAAAGGAAGTACTTCTTAAACACCAAGTAGCCACCAAAACTCAATTGATAGTCACAAATTGTGTCTCAAAATAATAGAATCCATCACTATTTCACATATACAAGACTTCTAGAATGTTGATCCAAGAAACCCTCCATTTCCATGCAAAAAACACTAGGGCTTATTCAATCTCCTATACTCTGAGCTTTCCTGACACAACCAATGCATCCAACACCTTACATATACCTTGCACAACCTCACAAGTTCATTACATAGACAATTCTTTCACTATTTTGTCAAAACCTTACATTGACACCTTCATTTCACATGGGAAATCACTCAATTTTACCCTAGGGCATCATCCCAATTTCAAAAAACTTGCTCCCCTTGCCTCCTAAAACATATGAGTACCTATCCTACCATGAAACAAGTCATTCCACTGAGCAACATGTTAAGATAGTAGGTGGAATGACTAATACTTCATTTAAACACCAATCAAACCCTCAATTTTGTGTTAACATGATGCTACAGTAAACTGATGAAATCTCCCTTTAAATTCAGAGTTAGACTCTCAAAATTGAATCAAATGAAAGATAATTCATGTATTTACAAAACACAAAAGGATTTAGATCATTTAAAGCCTGTACGGGTCCGTATAGTAAGAGAAAAGTTCATATAGCACAGGAAAATTGCAAAAAAAGCATTCTAATATGTTTGGAATTCTTCAATACAACAACCAACCACCCACCTTTGAGCCTTTTGAGACTTTTTATACATATTCCCTCCAAATTCTAACTAACAAATGCCTATAACTTCTTTTCAAATTCTATGACCTTTCACATTCCCTAAAAGTTGCATTTTTGACAATTTTGCCTATGACAACATTTTATACTTTTTGCAACTTTTGCTCTTTTAACACAAATGACTCAAAAATCAACCTATTACATAGAGAATGGTCTCACAAGACCTTATTTAATGTAAATGGGTATGTGCAGGATCATGATGGGCCAAAAAGTGGCAATATGATGGGTATTTGTAGGGTATGTGGTTGACGACCTTTTTTTTACCCAAAATTGATGAAATGAAAAGGGTTTTTAAAGGAGATTTTTAGATTTCCATTAATATAAATTATGCTTTACTTTGAATTTAATAAATAATTTTATTCATTTTCTATTTGAATTATGACTAAAGCCCTGATTGATAGGCTGATTGAAAAACATCTATAACTTTCAAATGGTATCACATTTTTTGAATCTGAAACATGTGTCACATTCTATGCTTCGCATACTATAGGATTAAAAAAAATAAAATTGAATTTCATGAAGTTTGACCAAGTTAAGGTGGTCGGACATACAAGTTTTATATTTTTTAAAAGTTGTAATAAAAAAATTCATAATTAATTATTTACTTAGAAAAAATTACAAAATATATGCATCACATCGGACATCAGTCCTCTACTTATATCTACAATCTTATAAAAAATACTATCATTTTATTGTGGTTAGGGTGGTCAAAACACCTACTTCTTTTTTCCCTAAAATTTAAGTACTACTACATTGAAATTTTAAATTTTTACCAAATAGATTTTAATTTTAAAAATAAACCTAGTAGTTTAGAAACTACATTCAATTTGCTACAGATTCTATTCTTACATATTTTTGAAATAATATAGATAACATATTCAATTTTTTATGTCAAGTTGCCTAACTCTGATTTTTCTAAATTTTTTACCACTTTAGGGCCTGCTTTTTCCATGATGATCCTACACATACCCAAATATACTATATATATTGCCTCAAGACCTCAATACCTAGACTTGACATGATGACCTCCATTTACATTCTTCTTTGTGCTTGGTGCACCTGCACCACTTTGCAACAACAATCCACCACATCCCAATTCTATCAAGATTACCTCCAAGGGCTATCTATAGTGGATAATCATGACATCTAAATTAATCCATTTTTTGCTAAAAATCATATATATGATCAAGAAATCCTAGACCAAACACTGTCATCCACTCCATTACATATCATGCCCACTCCATAGCATCATATTAAAAATCCATTATTATCATACAAAAATCCTAAGTCCATTCAAGAATCCCTCGTACATATCCAAACTCATAGTCCATTATTGAAGTCAAATCTATGTCAAGAGCACAATCCAAAGCATGAAGAAGTAAGTCCTGAAATTAATCAAGATCAGGTTACTCAAATCCTCCCTATAGATGATCTTAATCTTCAAGCTCATCTAGTTATTGATCAAGATCTCATCTCTCTCTTTCCATTCTATCCATGATCCCCTAATTGAAAATGATTCCATCTTACTATATGTGGTAAATTTTATTTTATTTTTAAATCATATTTAAAAAAAAATCATTTAAAAACAAAAATCATAGTTTTAAAAAAAATCATATTTTAAAATCATTTGAAAAAATAAAATCATATTTTTAAAAAAAATCATTTTTTTGTGTGGTAATAATGCATGTTGTATTTTAGATTTAAGCATATTTTATAATTGGACATTAAAAATTATTTGAATATCTTAAAATCTTAAAATATTTTAATATTATTTTAATTAGAACAATGTAAGCAAGTTTTATAATTAAACATTAAAAATAAACAAAATCTTTTAAAATTGCAAAAATATTTGTATCAAAGTTTTAAAATATGCTTTGAATTTACCATATATATATATTTAAAATTCTACTAATATGCGGGTTATAGCGTCCACCTGTAGGGGGCTAGTCTTGTCCCAGCTCGCCCCAGGTACTCAAGGTATAGGCTGAGTCGGGGACACCCTGTCGCATAAAAAAAAAAAACATACCAACATTATTGGAAGCCACTATTATGAAAGGTTAAAATAATGGAAATAAAAAAAGTATGTGTAAAAGGAGTCCAATATTTAAAAGTACAAATAAAATTGTTTTCTTCTAGTGGTTTGGTTGGCAAGACGTGCCAAATAGAGTAATTAGTTGAAATATTAAAAGTTTTAAAGACTATGGAATTAATTTAATATTTTTTTCATATTTAGTCTTCATTCGTAAATGTCGGCTCATGCTTGTAGGGAAAGTTAATTATTAGATAAGGACAATCTAAGCACGACAATATTATTGAATTGACATAATTATTATTTAATATTGTCTGAGGTTTTATTAATGGCCACCTCAGGACAAAATATTATTTTTACAGTTAAGAGTAGGAATTATGTTAAGTAAGAAACAAATATTATGTTTAAAAATTGAATAGGTCAGTACTGGTAAAAAGTCAAAATAGTGTATTTTAAATTAAAATAAAATAAAATAATATTATTTGATTCTTTCAGAAAGAAAATTGAAACTAGATATCAAATAATTTCATATTAAACAAAACATCACATAAATATATATATAAAACAATTATTAAAAAATATTTTTACTGACTAATAAAAATTGAAAAGAATAAAATTGATTTATATCAACACTGTTTGACTAAGTCTACGGCGTGGGCTTCTCCAATTTGTGGACAGATTACCAACTCCGCAACGTCATGTCTTTTTCAACCGACGAGAAGACACGAACGGAAGAAATTGAAATCACGGGGAAATGGGAATTTGAGACACTACTGATGAATTCTTTGCCTTGACAAAAAATTAGTGATGATGCTTCCCTTCCACAGCCGGAGGCCGAGACTGGTTCTCATATCACTATTCTTTTTGCTGGGTTTTCTGTGCGGAGCCAAAACGGATGAGGGTGTTCTGCGACCCACCACTTTCGTCTTCAACCGCTTCAACGGAACAGAAGGGCTCACTCTGCTGGGAGTTGCTAAAGAAATAAGGTCCGAATCGGTGCTCATGCTCACCAATCACTCGCACTTCCTCATGGGCCGCGCATTCTATTCGGCACCCGTGCAGATGAAACCGCACGGAAACAACAGCACCGTTTCCTCCTTCAGCACCACTTTTGTTTTCTCCATGCTTCCCCCACCCCCGGATGCCGGCGGCCACGGTATCGCCTTTATCATGGCGCCTTCGCCTACGTTCTCGGGTGCGCTCTCTGCCGAGTACATCGGCCTCCTCAACTTCACCAGTAACGGCCATGACTACAACCATCTCTTCGCAGTCGAGTTCGATACCAGCAGGAACGTCGAATTTCTGGACCCAGATGATAACCATGTTGGTGTCGACATAAATAATCTCCAATCGGTCCAAGCAAAGTTCGCCAGTTATTGGGACGGAAACGGTTTCAGAGCGCTGAGCCTAAAAAGCGGCCGGAATATCCAGGCCTGGATTGACTACGATCACCTGAAAGCTAAGCTTAATGTGACTATCACATTCGCGGGTCTGCCCAAACCGCAGAGGCCTCTCATCTCTCTCGACTTAGACCTGTCGACCGTTGTTGAAGAGGAGATGTACGTTGGGTTTTCCGCGGCAACGGGGAACTTTGTGGAAGACCATTATGTTCTTGCCTGGAGCTTTAGCACCAACGGAACTGCGCCGCCTCTGGATGTAAGCGTTCTCCCTTCCTTCGCAAACGATGATTCGAGCCGGCTCTCAAAGGGGTTCATGGCTGGTGTCACCGTCGCCTCTGCAGTTCTGGTTTTTCTAACTGCGACTGGGATTGTGATGTGGGCAAGGAGAATGAAAGAGAAAGAAGAAACGGTCGAAGAATGGGAGCTGGAGTACTGGCCCCACAGATTCCCCTACGAAGACCTCAACGTTGCTACCAATGGTTTCAGTGAAGACAAAGTGTTGGGCCACGGGGGCTTCGGTCGTGTTTACCACGGCGTTCTTCCTAACAGCGGCCTGCCGGTCGCGGTCAAGTGCATTACACGGGAGTTCACAGAAGGAATGAAGGGTTTCATTGCGGAGGTCACGAGCATGGGTCGGCTTCAGCACCGGAATCTGGTGCAGCTGCGGGGCTGGTGCAGGCGACAAAAGCAGCTCTTTATCGTCTACGACTACATGCCCAATGGGAGCCTCGATAAATTGATCTTCGGGAACCCCAAGGCGGTGCTTCGATGGTCTGACAGATATAATATTCTCAAGGGGGTCGCTGCGGGTTTGCTGTATCTGCACGAGCAGTGGGAGAAGAGGGTTGTCCACAGAGACATTAAATCGAGCAACGTGTTGTTGGATTCGGAGCTCAATGGAAGACTTGGGGATTTCGGGCTAGCCAAATTGTACGACCACAGCGAGAACCCGCAGACAACGCATGTGGTAGGGACGCTGGGGTATATAGCACCGGAGATCATCCATACAGGGAAGGCCACGCCCAGCTCCGACGTGTTCAGCTTCGGTGCTCTGTTGTTGGAGGTTGCCTGCGGGAGACGGCCCGTGGATCCGTCCAAGGATGCAGAACAAGTAGTTTTGGTGGAATGGGTGTGGGACTTTTACATTAGGGAGAGCCTGCTGGACGCAGCGGATCCCAAACTGCGAGGCGACTACGCATTGGAAGAGATGGAAAGAGTGCTTAAATTGGGGCTCCTGTGTTCGCATCCGGCGGCGGAAAGAAGGCCTGGCATACGGCTTGCGTGGCAGATTCTGGAAGCAGAAGCTCCTCTGCCTCCTCTGGACATTGCCTCCTTTTCCCCTGCTGTAATGACTCCCCGAGGTTTTTTCTCTTCAAACACCAACACTTCATTTTGCCAAGAAAGGCTTAGCGGAAGCGGATCGAAAACCAGGCGTACGTCCGGATTGGATAACTCTTGTTGCAGCGCTGACAGTTGTGGTCAGTCGCTTACCTCCGGCCGTTGAAGAGAGAAATGTACAAATTGGCCAACCAATAGGCCCTTCATCGAGGGCAAAGGCCATAATCGTAGCTTGTGGGGAGTGAATCGATCGGCTAAATGCCATTTGGTCTGAGGTTTGGAGGGAGTCGGTCGTTAGGGCTTTCCTAGATCTCGAATCTCGATCATGTGTGTGTTGGCTTGATAGTTTCTGGTTTTGGACAGTATAAACAATTTTTTTATCTAATGTTTTGGATCATATTCTAGGATCGTTTATAGAATATGATCCGAAACATTAATGAAAGTGAAAATTTCATGGATGTCTGTATAATTAAATCTCGAATCTCGGTCCAATGCAGAAGGAATCTGTCATCGTGCCCTATAAGATCAAATCTAATACCACCTGCACTGCGCAAGGGCTAATTTGGCGGTTTTGTGACCGTCTTTTTTATTTTCTGCGTAAAAAACAAATTTCAGAATTTTTTTGTACTGTACCTGTATTTTAAAATTTTTCTGTTACATTCAGATTACAGCCATACAAAGTTTCTGTTTGGCGTATCGGGTGAACCGTCCAATGTATAAATTAACCAGTATTGATAATACAGGTGACTTGTGTTCTTTTTGAAGTGTCCTTTCTTCCATGTAACTGTGTTATGTTATTCAGGAGTAGATGTACATTTGATACTCCATGATATCCCATGAATTGTTTCTGATTTTGATTACATATATTTTTTTTATATTTTTTTTCTTGATGTTTATAATCAAATTCTATGATTCATCATTAGGAAGTATAAAGTAAAAAAGAGAAATTAATGGTTTTAAGCAAACTAGGCTAGTTAAAAAAAGTAGGGGAGTAAAGGGCCACAAGGCCCAAAAAAAAACACAAAAGACAGGGAAAGAAACCATTTAGTTAAATTAAAAATACAAGAAAAGAATGACAAGAACAAAACCTCAATACATGAATCTAATATGAAAGAATGCTAAGAAAAACATCCAACAAATTGGGTACAAGAGAGTGTACATGAACAAGTAATTGGGTCGGATTAAATATGCGAAAGCAATAATCAACATATAACTATCTAAAATGCGGGAAAGATTGAGAAAGTATACACATTTACATAATATATAAATTGCACCCCTCCTCTTTTAACTATCCTAGTCTACTAATAACCATTCATTTCTCTTCTCTCACTTTTTGCTTCTTGATGATGGATCATGTATTTTGACCTAAATATCCAGAAAAACTCACAAAGTCAAATCCAAAAATAATTCATGCTTATAAAATAACTCTTAAGTAAAATAAAATAGCTCTTCAAATAAAAATAAAGTAAATATTATAAATAAAATAAAATAATTGTCAAATAATTTTAAAGTAAAATAAAATGACTCTTAAGTAAATAAAATAACTCAAAATTGATATCACTTGGTATTTTTTAGTTAAATGTATTTAACATATCTATAGTAGTTTGTATTACACTTGTTAAATTATTATAAAAAATAATGTTTCAATTTAAACCTGAACTCATAATTGTCATAAAAAATAAAGAAAAACCTAATTAGACCTGTGCACAAAGATGGGGACCAAAAAGTGGTGACAACCACTTTTTGTTTCATCCAAGGAGAAAAATGAGCACATTATAACATGCTCATGTTATGTCAATGGTCACCTGACCTTTTTTGCAACTATAAAATTGTCTATGATCATGGGTCTAAGAATGTCCAAGATACATTTGGATAGGAGAAAGATACATCAATAAATTATATGTGTGAGTGGGAAAAGTGGAAATGGATTATCAGACAAGAATTCAATTAAAGAACCCAAAACAAGAAGATAAAACCCACTTACCAATGAGATATAATTGCAAATCAACCCATGAAATCAAACAGAAGGGTTAGATAAATCAAATCAAACACAATTGAAATCATAACATGAATACAACCTTGCCATCCCATTGTTGGATCTAACTTAGTGTTTTGTGATGTTGGATTGTCCAACACTTAAGCCTCCATGATTGCTTACAAAATCTTGATTCAGTGTGATGCATAGATGACCTAGATGCTATGATGAATGCTTCAATTGCTCTCAAGAATCAAATTGACATGACTTAGCTACTCAAATTCTAGGTTGTGAATGTGAAGGAGGATGGGTGATTATATAGATTTTCATAATTGAATGAAGGGTTTGGATTTAGTTTCAATGCCCACAAAGAAGGGTCAAGATTGTATTTTAGTGCTCACAAAGGAGAGAAGATCAAGGAAGATGGAGGGATTGGATTAGTTAAAACTCAAAATATCCCCACATTTGTAGGAAAATGGTTAGGGTTTTGATTAAGGTTTTGAAGATCAAGGGTGGAAATTAGATCTTAAGATCAAGGGATTAGAAGGTTTGAGACAAGAAAAGTCAAAGATATTTTTGAAAAAGGAATATTCCTAAAAAATATGCTTTATGGAGAGAAATTAGAGGAATTAAATAATTAGAAATTATTTAATTATGGAGGATGTAATATGCTCTTCTTTAAAGAAAGAATATTCCATTGGAGGAGAAAATATTAAAGTGGGATAATTAAATAACTAAGAATTATTTAATTAGGGGGATGAAGGGGATAATTAGTAAATGAAATAATGAATTAATTAAAAGCAATCCAAGATTATTTAATTAATAGAGGAAATTAAGGTTAAATGATGTTAAATGGTGTTAAAAGGGGTTAATAATGCAAATGTTGTAAAATGGTGATGAATGCAATTAATGATATTGAAAATGATGGGAAATGATGGAAAAATATAGTTTCAGGATGTGTGATATGTGTTAGGAATTTTTACATGTCTACATTTTCCCCTTTTTGACTCAATGTACTTGTTGCATTGTTTCAAAGAATTTGATGCTCAAATCAAGATTGAAAAAAAATTAAAATATGCCCCATTGTGCCCTAGTGATTAGTAGAAGGAGAATAGGACACTAGGCTACCCCCTTGAGAGGTCATTGGGAAAAAAATTACTTTTTCAGGTCAGACTCTTAACAAGGTTCAAAAATAGTTTAGATGCAAAGAGTGCTAAAAAATAGACCCTAGGGGTCACAGATAAGGATTGGGATGATTTAGGATGCTCAAAAATTAACCGAAGAGGGTGATCACGGGCAAAAACCTAAGGTTTGGGGGGCTTAAATAGGAAATTAGGATTGATTTGCACACCCAACCTTAGAGAATTCTTGACCTTTAGAGATCTAGTGCTACAGACGTGCATTTGCAATGGTGAGGTTTCCGAGCACTCCACATCGATCTAATGTGGTTTGTCAATACTTGTGGCTAGCCAATGTAGGGGTTATGGTATTCAAATCTCTAACTCACAATTTTTCTTTTTTCACATTCTTGCATTTAATAGCCAAAGGTAGGACTAACAATAGTGACAATCCTTAAGATTGTCACGCTTTTCATGATTTGGCTACAGTTACAATTTTAGGAAGGTCGCACTTTCTTAACAACGGTGTTATTTCTCAAATCAACACTATTACTCAAAAGCAACACAATTGCAATTTTGCGGTTGCAAAAAATGACCATGTGTGCTAGTTTTTTAGGGAATTTTCACTACTACATAAATGCGACACACTTGCAACACTAACAAAGCCACCTTTACAAAAGGTTGTGTTTGCAAAAAGAGAATGATGTGCTAAGTTTGACTATTGATTTAGGTTTGTTGACCAGAGTTTTAGCAAATTAACATTGTGGGTTGAATGCTTGTAGAACACACTACATCCATTATATGACAAAGAACGCAGACCTCAAATCTTGGATTGGATAGCTCAATTTTAGGATTTTGAGATTAATTTTTTACAGGCCATGGGATTGGACCATATTGTGTATATTCCTGAGATCCGAGCTCACAAAGTCATGATGATAACTTTGGTAGAGCGATGGAGATCAGAAACATCTACATTCCACTTGCCTACAAGCAAGTGTGTTATTACAATTGAGCATGTTTGGAGGATTCTACGGATCCCCATCCATGGTGAGATAATGATATGTGATGTTGCAAGGGGGACATGAGTGATGTAGAGGTTACTAGGTGTTCGATTGCTTACTATCATTGATTCATAGATTGACCTTACTCCCTTTGTAGATGATTTTGATGATACAGTGATCAATTTTCCTAGTTTGATCATGGGGCCTCTGATTTCAAATAGGATATCATGAAGATTTCTAGTAGGCTAGGGCATATGCATAGAGTGTATGATGGAGGACGGGACCCGATACACATGGAGAACCTATTTATTAGCACATTTATGTCATGACATGCATCGGGTGCGTTACCGTGGGGGTAGCAACATTTCAGTGGGTGTCACACTACTCCATGTTTGGGCATGGAAGCATACTGCTATTACATGACCAAAGGGCATTGATCAGAGATATTCCCATGATCCTTATTCATACAAATACAATGATTGGCTACACTACCGATAGCCTGACAAACTGCAGTATTGGAGAGCAGTTTTTGATGACATGACTAAGTTTATATGGAGGCCTTATTTGGACTGTGAGGCTTGGGATGATGATCAGGAGCATCTGGTTTACTATAGTCAGACCCAATATTTGATTGGTAGAGGAGATACCATTTTAGAGAGATATCTTCCGAGTTGAGTCCTCCACTAGTTTAGGGAGTGATAGACCATTCTTGTAGATGATTACCATGCTCACCATGCATGGAACATTGGAGAGGTCAAAGCATGGGGGCCTTGAGTTGATTCTAGGAGGGCAGTTTTAGAGGTTGAATAGTTAGCACCTATTGGATGGGCTTGGGGTCCATGTCCTAGAGATCCTAGACCATTAGAGATTATGGTGCATGGTGGGCATGTAGGTGGCCACTGAGGTTTACCATCCTGCTAGGAGGTGCAGGTGTGGGAGGAGTTGTTATTGGTAGGAGGAAGAGATGTGGTGTTGTAGAAAGTTGAGAGGCTAGACAATGGTAGAGGATAGCTCAAGAGAAACAGTTGCACACATAGGTTGATGATGGGCAGGGTAACTAGCATGATGGGAAGAGAAAAGATTAGGGTGATGGTCACCAACAACATGTTTAGCAGGGACCACAGGATCACTAGGAACCTCCTCCCCCACCAGATGCACAAGGAGATTTGGTAGCATGGCTTCCAAAAATTATAACAAAGAGGGATTAGGCTTGATCAGAGCATGATCAAGCCATCATTGATCGAGATGCTAGGGCTGGTGAGCACGATGCTAAGATAGCACAAAGGTAGGCCTCTGATGCACATATAGTTATTATTACTGCTAAGCAGGATCAGATCTACATGGAGAGAGACACAACTATACAAGAGCATAATACAAAGCATGTTGAATGCACATAAGACAACTACAAGGGGGGTGAATTAGTTCATTAAAAATTCAAAACCCTCATAAAAATTTAGATTCATATCAACTTAATTAACCCTTAATCTATTAGAATAATTTAGCATAAAGGAAAATAACAAAAACTAAAATACATCAATTCACTCTGCATAATAGAACATTAGATTTACATGGAAATCCCTAAAAGGGAAAAACCACGGTGAGGATTAGATCACAATATAAAGTAATTTCAATACCAAATACAATAGGCTCACTACCCAAAAAAAGAAGGGCTCACTACCAGATTAGAGAAAAGAAAAAATAAGAATGTTACAGTGAGAAATCCATCTCAATACAATAAAAAATTCTACCACAACATTATCAACACATTTGTAGTTCTTCTGAAGATTGTAGACACCCTCTACTCATTGCTCCCAATAGTTTAACTCATTAAGCTCACATTGCACTTCACAACACTGCAATTCACATCACACACTTCACGACTCAATTCTCCATCAACTCAATACTTGTTTATACTATATTCAATCTTGAAAAATTTCTCTAAGGTCGGCTATGCACCTCAATCGTGAAAATTCAAATTAGGTCATAACTAAGCATTCCCATGGTGGAAAGGAATGAAAGTGGATCACACCACATCTTAACTCAGACCCAAATTATACATATATGCCACACCACACTTCCACAATCACTAAAGAAAATTCTCAATTAGTGTAAACACCCAAGGTCATTTGAACCTGCGTAAACACCATTAAACTTTTAAGTACACACTTCCTTAAACCCAAAGATGACTTGCGGAGTATGCACAACATTCAAACACAATTGAGAATATTCCAAAAACACCATGAAATCTAACAAATTTGTTCGCAACAAATTTCACTTGAAGAATGTATACACCTAGTACATTTAGACAACCTTCCACACATTGTTACTTAAGAAACCAAATTCCAAAGAAAAAAACCATGAACAACTCTGACTATAGGTAGATATGATCATTATAATCACACTTCCAAAACTGTAAGACTAGAAACCAAACTATAGAGAAATGCAGAGAAAAACCATTTCTCACAGACACCACAATAATACATAGTTTACACACTAGTGAACACAACTTTCTCTGTGCAATGATCCAAACAAAGAAGTTTTGGATAATGAACCTCTGAACACCTCTGAACAAAAAATCCAAACCACACAAGAAAATATTCAACACAAGAAATGTGAAGCAAAATCAGAACACCACACTATACACCAGAACACCTTTGCAACACACTATTTTCCTTTTTTACTCAATTTTTCTCAAAAGCACTTGGACACCAAGCACCAAAGACACATAATATTTAATTTCACCACTTCCTTGAATCATTATTAAACCAACAACATCCACAAAAAAATATTATCAAAGAAACACTATAGGTTGATACCAATAGCACTTACTAATGACAACATAATGCAACTAATCAAAACATCAACACAACTTCTCAACCATCACCAGTCATTAATGACAACACAAACATAATATTGCAACAATCTCCCTAAGCTTTTTGACATAAATGAAAATACCAACTACTCATAATTGCAACAATCTCCTCCTTTTCCATTGATGGCAACACATGATGTGAAAAACCATCGACAACAAACAAGACAACTATGATCACTAGCACACTGCTCCATATCAACTACGGGTATGTGCGGGATCATGATAGACCCAAAAGTGGCGATATGATGGGTATTTGTAGAATGTATGTGGTGATGACTTTTTACACAAAATTAATAAAATGAAAAGGGTTTTGAAAGATGATTCTCGGCTTTCACCAATATAAATTATGCTTTGCTTTGAATTTAATAAATAGTATTATTCATTTTCTATTTGAATTACGATTAAAGTCTGATTGATAGAGTTGAAAAACATCTATAGCTTTCAAAAGCGGTATCACATTTTTAATCTTAAACATGTGTCACATTCTATGCTTTGTATACTATAGGATTAAAAAATGAATTTCATGAAGTTTTGACCAAGTTAAGGTGGTTAGGCGATGCGAGTTTTATATTTTTTAAAGTTGTAATAAAAAATCAAAATTAATTATTTACTTGGAAAAAAATTACAAAAAATATGCATCACATTGGGACAGGGTCCTCTACTTATATCTAAAATATTATAAAAAATATTATCATTTTATTGTGGTTAGGGTGGTCAGACAGACACCTACTTCTTATTTTTTCCTAAAATTTTAGTACTACTGCATTGAAATTTCAAATTTTCATCAAATAGATTTTTGTTTAAAAAATAAACCTAGTATTTTAGAAACTACATTCAAATTTTCTAAAATTCTATTCTTATATTTTTTTTAAATAATATACATAACTTATTCAAATTTTTTAGGTCAAGTTGCCTAACTTTGATTTTTTGAATTTTTGCCATTAGGGCCTATTTTTTCCATGATGATCTTGCACATACCCGGACCAAGCACCAAAGACACATAATATTCAATTTCACCACTTCCTTGAATCATCATTAAACCAACAACATCCACAAAAAAAATCTTATCAAAGCAACACTATAGGTTGATACCAATAGCACTTACTAATGACAACATAATGCAACTAATCAAAACATCAACACAACTTCTCAACCATCACCAGTCATTAATGACAACACAAACATAATATTGCAACAATCTCCCTAAGATTTTGACATAATGAAAAGACCAACTACTCATAATTGCAACAATCTCCCCTTTTTCCATTGATGGCAACACATGATGTGAAAAACCATTGACAACAAACAAGACAACTATGATCACCAACACTGCTCCATATCAACTCTCTCTTTTCTCAATTTATCTTTTTCACATTACTCTCTCCTTTACTTTCTCTCCCTTTATTTTTCACATCATTTTATCCCCCTTTGACATCAATGGAAAAGGGCAACAAATTTTCATTTCTTCCCCCCTTTAACATCAAACATACATACTTTATCTCTTTACTACTTTGTATACTCCCCCTTAGGAACGTACAACAAACTACACCAATCAGCAACCACTACATATATATTTTGACACAACTAACAAAGGACAACACTAGCCTGCACCAACACTTGTACTCTTCTTGACTACAACAACCAACAAAGCACTACATACTCCCCCTGAGAGGTAGCTTCCAACATCAGTCTAGAACAAGGAATGAATCTTGAAATCCATTGGAATGATGCATATCCTTATGCATCTAGTTTAAAGGATGGGTGATAACCCCTAACTTCTCCTAGAGATAATCAAAATTATCCTTAGGAAGAGCCTTAGTGAATATATCAAGAACCTAATCCTTTGTAGGCACATACTCAAGCTTTACTTCATTCTCTGCAACCTTCTCTCTCAAAAAGTGATACTAGATTGATATATGTTTTTTCCTTGAGTGCATCACCAAATTCTTTGAAATTTTAATGGTACTAGTGTTATAAAAAAAGATAGAAATTGGTTCATCATATATAACTCTAATATCCTTCAATATTTTCCTCATCCACAACACATGTGTTTAACAAGATGTTGTTGCAATATACTCTGCCTCTATAGTAGATAAAGATATTGAATCTTTCTTTTTTCTCAACCAATACACCAATCTGCATCTAAGAAATAATGCACCACCACTTGTACTTTTCATCCATAAAATGGTACTATAATCCTCCATAAAACTACAAAAAGAAAAATATTTCTTATTTGCACCTTTGAAATGCCCTTAAAAGGGAGAATGTTCTTGTAAATTACCTTTGTTGGCAAAATGTGTCTCAACCTTGCAGTTATATAAAGGTTATTGTTGATAGGATACATATATATCCTAGTTACACTAATAGGTGTAATATGCAATACCATAAGGGGAGAGTGGGATGTGTGTAGACAATTTTTTGTTAACTTTTTCAAGAAACTTCTAAAATGGCCAGCATACGTTAGATAAATGACACATTGTAAATCTAGATTGTTAATTATTAGGTTTTAGATCTAATGGTGGATATTTTGTTGGCCTGTCTTACCCTAGAATGTAACCCTATTTTATGAGGGCATTGTATTATGATTGCAGTACAGAGAGATAGTGATGTATTATGAGAGTTTGATAGCATTCATTTTGTCTCTTGATATCTAAGTGGTGATACTCCTGTGAGAAGCTTGCTCTGCAAGAATATTGTAATCTTTGAGATTTACTAAATAATATATTGGGAGGATTTTAGAGTGTGGGGTTTTTCTCCTGAAATGGTTTTCCCCACATAAATCACCCTGTCATGGTATGCATGATAGTTATGTTTATTTATGTTTAAGTTTTTGTAACTCTTAAAGATCAATAAAAAATTTGCATTATTCTCCTCTCAAGATTAGTGTAGGAAGTTGTTATGCTACCTTAGCTTCCTTACAAGTGGAATCAAAGCTAGATCACCTTTGGTTTCAATTGTGGGTTGTTGGGTTTTTTAGACTAATCTAGGTTTGAGTGGGAGCTTGTGTAGAAGATACTTTATGATCTTGTTGCAGGAATTTTCAAATGGAAATTTCATCAAGGAGAATAGAGGTGGATAAGTTTTCTAGAAATAATTTTGAAATGTGGAAACTGAAGATGGAGGATCTGTTGATAGATCAAGATTTGTGGGATGTTGTTGATGAGAATGTTTCAAGGCTTGTAGATCCTACTCAGGTTACTCAATATGATGTTATGGATCATAAAGCCAAGAGTCTAATCAGATTGTGTTTGGAAGACCTTTTTTTAATTAATGTCCATGAGAAGACCTTTACACAGAAACTATGGAAGTGTTGGACTCAAGGAACACTGAGAAGGGGGGTGAATCAGTGTTCAATAATATTTAAATTACAATCCAGATCTTAAACCATTTGCAACATTTAGATAGAAGTAAAGATGCAAGCACATGAAGGAAACAATCAAAACACCATAACACCAAGATTTTTACATGGAAACCTTGTTAGGGGAAAAAACACGATGGAGGTTAATCCACTATTTATACTCTGTTAAAAGTATGAAGAAAAAGGGGAATGCACATGCAATCAGGCACACTGCCTAGAGCTCACTACTCAAAATCAGGAAGGCTCACTTCCTTACAACATATTTGGATTACAAAAAAGAGTTGCAATGAGAAATTAGCATCTAAAAATTCCTGGTTTTAGTTCTAGTGAGGCTCATAGATCAAATTATGGACCTTTTGTTTGATTTTGCACTTTGCTTTGCTTTGCCTTAATTTGCTTCACAACAATCCTTTTGCACAAGTGAAACTATTCCAAATCCCTAAACAACCCTTTTGATAATCGCAATATACTTCACACACTCAACTTCACACTCACACATTTACAATGAATTAATTGATCTCTTATATATATTTGTTATCAAAGATTTTAGTTGCTTCATGTGAAGCTCAACAAAATAAAAATATTTTCAATAGTGGAAACCAATCCACATTTAATATTTGATGCATTACCCATCAAAGTTAGCCACGACATAGCTAGGACCCAAAAAAAAATCTTCAAGCATAGGATACCTTAATTAATTATACCTCGAATATCTGCAACATGCCATATTCACTAAGTCAGCCACCGTGACCTAATAAATAGAAAATCATCATGTCAGATCTCCTAACTTATACACTGATTAATGAGACATAACAAAACTTAACAATAAGATAATATAGATGCATAACAACCTTCCCCAAGATCCACAACTCAAAATGATAATCTGGTGAAGCATACAGATTGACATACTAACTGGGTACCCTGTTCTTCATTCTCTCTTCTGGTAATACTCTATTCTTTACTATGTATGTCGGTATGAACAAATCTTGATCTGTGGACTAGAATAATGAATTAGGTTTCCATCAATGACAACACTAGAAGCCATATGCCAAAAATCTCCCCCTTTGGCATTGATGGCAACACTAAGTGAAAAATGACTAAGTGTTGGAACCAATATGATTATGCTGCAAGAGTTCAAAATTTCAAAACACAACTCCCCTTTAGAATGATAAGACATTTTTCGCTATTTTCTCTCCCCCTTTGACATCAATGATAAACATATTTTGGATATCCCCCTTGCTAATTCAAAAAGTGGATCAAAATTTGAAGAAATGCAGCGACTACTCCAAGTCAAAAAGTATCTTGTATATCTTTCATTTAGGAAGAAATTTTCCATCCAAGCTTCTACTAAAATTCAATTATTAAGGGGTGATCCCATTAGTGGTTTACAATTTTTTGTCCAAATTGGACACAAAAATATTTTTTTTCTAACTAAATCTTCACTTTTAGGGTACCTATAGTAGCTAATAGTGAGGTGAAGATGCGGACTAAGAGTTTAGAGTGAGGAAATTTTTTGTTTATAGATTCTAAATATATTTTTTTCAAAATTTTGGAATTAGATTACTTCTTTTTCCATCTCCTCAAAAACTAGATTTTTCCAAAAACAACATTTTCTAAAAGTGGCGGCTCACCATATAAGCATAACTTTTCCCTCCAAAAAACATTATGAAGGATACAATTCTAATTCTTTTGAATTTAGATTAGTAACTCAATATCCTAGTAGCGCTCCCACTTGGCTAGATAGTGTTTTATTGAATATTTTTTAATCAAGTTTCAAAGTCAAACCAATTACAATTCAAGCATAGGTGAGCTGTATAAACAGTAACTTTTTTTGTATGTATGAAATTAAATTTTCCTTTGTTGGATCAAGGACTCTAATATTTGGGTGCACTCATATTTTTTTAATTTTTGTTTAAATTGATAATCTTCTATTTTTCCACATGTGCAGAGCGAGCTTCATTTTCGTTGAAAAACCACCATTTCACAAGAAATAAGAAATAAATATAATAATCAAATTAAATTTAATTAACATTATACTTTTTTGGAATATTATAATAAGGACTACATACTTACAAAAAATAAATTTTAAACAAATTCATTTGATCCCCCAAAAGGTAAATCAAAAGTGGTTTTTTATCAGCATTTTTATAGGTGTATAGGAGACTCTGTTATAGGTATGGTTTAAAACTAGCGGGGTTCTATCCAAGGGGGCTTGGTCTAAGGTGTTTTGATCAAACCCTCTTCAATTGGAATCCTTTAAATGAAACTTTTCAAGGCTTAAATCATTATATTTTCTAAGAATATGTGATTTCAGCAAAAATCAAGATCTCCTAGAAAGTGTAAACCACTATTGTGGTAGCACCCTAAGATCAAGCTATTGTTTTTAGATGTTTGGTTGATAAAATGGATGAGAGATTCTAGAATTGTGATTGCCTCTTCTAATTTCTCTCATTTCCTCAGAACTTCAATTAACTGCTCTAGTCTGCATTCGGTTAAATCCTTCACTTTCCAAAAGGTGTCCACAAGGTTGTTTCTGGTGAAATGAACTTTTGTATGCTCAGATTGCAACTCTTAAATATTTTTCTTGACTGTACCATCCTGATCCTGAAACATGTTATAATCTTGACCAATCTTGTTCAACTCAGTTTCAATTTGCTCCAGCTTATTTTTGTATCTCCCAACTGCATGAGGTCAACAAAGACAATAGTTGTAGATGTTATTTTCCATATTTATGCATTGCCTCAACTCATTCATTTTCCTTTTTAGTTTGGTAAGAGATAGCCTGAACTGCTCCTTCAGATGTAGAATTATTTCTCCCTCTTTCCTGTCCTAGGACTCAAAGACCATGGCTTCCTTAATGCACTTAATCATCTCTTTAGGAAACACATTATGCAAACTCTCCAATTCAATTTTAATGTGCACAAAATAAGTAATTAGTGTGCTCTCAATCAGGTTCTACTCATATGAGGGTCTATCAGATCATATGTCAGCAATTTTCTGCATCCCATCTTTCTCTTGAACAAGCTACAATATCTTTATTTTGGATAAAAAATCTTCTTCTTCACTTCCTTCTGCCATTACTACATTTGGTTCAACTAATTTCGGTTCTTCCCTTAGAGTGTACTCATCAGATTCCTCATTTGGTATGTCCACAATCACTTGTTCTTTACCTTTTCCTTCAATTTTTGGAGTCTTGTGTGTTGGAGGAGTGTAATCAACAATCTCTTGTGCTCTTTTCTTCTTCCTCTCCAAATCACTAGAAGAGGACCTGACTTCAAGTGCTCTTACCATAATGGAAATGCTAATTGTTCCAAACTTCCCTAGCAATTATTTAAAGAAATTTGCATACTCTTGCTTACAATTTGCCAAAGTATTAGAATGTTCAAAAATCTGTTTGCAAACTAGTTCATTCTCTTTCCATACAACATTATTGATCTATGGAAATAATTTCATAAAATACATCACAAGACATATGACCAAGGTACCAAAACTGAAGGGGTAATTTTCATCCTTTATTAGTTGCACATTTTCCATCAATTGATCTTTTAGCAATCTGCATAGGTCAAAATCTTGATCCTCCATTATCATTTTATGAGAGATGTAAAGTGCACCTATCGATGTTGTGCCTTCCCTGTTTCTAAAAACAATTTTGTATGAGATTCCATGTGCAATGTACCTTATTATTAGATCTTTGATTGTTGAAATTATCATAGCCCTTTGATCTGCAATTACTCTAATTAGGGTTTCAACTTCTTTGTTCTGAATCGACTTCTTTTTTAGTATATCCCCATCATTACATAATCTAATTAGATTCATAATCACCTCTTTCAAAATGAGATAGGGTTTATCCAGAGTTAGAATGTCATCATTCAATCTGTTCCGGATAAACCTAACAACTTCCGCATTATCAAAATAGGGAAATCCACTCCAAATGTCCAAAATTTTGTGTTTCACACCTTCAAACCATTTCAATTCATCGCCCTGCAAAATATTTCTCACATCCCTAATCGTCTCACTACTATATTCATCTAAATTCACCATTCCTTTGATTTGATTCATTTTCCTTTTCGTATCGAACAAGTTTCTTTTGAGCACCAAATTAAGTGAGAATTCTACAAGCAACTGAAATACTTGATGAATTCATCTCCGAATTGAATTTACTCCTTAGAAATTATGCTGCAAAGGCTCTCTTTCTATTCTTCTTTAATGCAAGGTGACAAATGAGGGTTCCAAATACCCTTTTATAACTTGCACACCTAACTTTTTAACCACATTACCCTAGGTGTTCTGGATACAACAAAAGAAAGATTCATCTATGTACCTTATATTTCTCAAATTTTTGCACAAGTGATCACTGATACATTTATAAACTATTAGCATAACTATTGACAATTTCCTACATTGTGGTGCACTACTGATAGGGGGACAAAGCATTTTCTTGAAAAAACTCCCCCTAGGCTAATGGCCTAAAATCAATTTCTGGAGGAATTACCAAAAGTAGATTCTGGTGCAAGCTTATTTCCTTCATCAAACTCACTCTTCCTTACCCATGTTTTATTCATTTGATCTCTTATTTCTTCCATACTCACTTTCCCTTTTCCTTTATCATCTTTGTATGAAATTCTTCCTTTGTATACCAGATCTCTTCTATCCATGTTTATGTTCCTGTAGAATCTTGCAATGTGACCAAATTTGTTGTAATTGTAACACACAAGATTTCTTTGTATAGACCATTCATTCCATTGATTCCCTCTTGATATGCATTGATTAGCAATATGTCCAAATCTTCCATAGGTGTAACATTTAACATTCCTTACACTAACAGACATACTTTTGCATTCAATTGACTCATGACCAAACTTATTACAACTAAAACACTGACCTAGAAATGATGGACTACTTGAATTTATTTTACTTCTACACTAAGAAGCCATATGAACAAATTTATTACAAGCAAGGTAGTGACCATTAAAATTTTGAGCATTGTTTTTTCTTATCGGATACCTTCTACCTTT
>VDFB02017294.1:0-22006 GCA_007258455.2 Sequoia sempervirens
GAACTGATTTTGTCCACCATCATTTGCAACATCAAGCTTATCAAGGGTTGGGAAAGGGCTATTTTTCACAATAGCACCAATCCACTATGAGATAAAGTTAGATCATGTTTTTTATATGCTTTGTTTAGTTTCCTTGATTCCTTTCATTGCATGATTAACATGTTTTATTATTTCATAGGGATGTTCTTATTTTGTTTTGTTTTAAATGGCAATACTAATGTGTGTGTATTTGAGCAAATGCAAAATTTGACGTCCACATAAATGGCGCTAGAAGGAGGGTAGTACTCACCCATTGCAGAAATATAGTCTTTGTTTTTGTTTGCATCTATTTGTTGTTTCCTTTGGTTTACAAACTGCTTTATATTTTTCTTCCTCTATTGTTGCAACTCTTCAGTAAACATCTTTGCATCGTCCTTCAAATTAGAAAACTCATTTATTGTTGGCTGATGACCTCTTTTGTATTGGATGCAAAATTGTGACAATTTCTCTTGCTTAATGGACTATTCATTATTAGCCAAAAGTTTTTGTGAAACTAACCATTATCCGTATTTTATTGCAATCGAAGTGCATTTTTTTGATTGGATTTGATGGTATGTTGTCAAATTTAATTGTGATATCGCTTAACTATGCATTTGATTTGTCTTATTACCCTCTATCATCCGCATCGTGCCCATTTTAGGTGTCTACCTTTATCTAAGAATATGAAGAAGCTTTCATCACTTTGAATCGTGATCTTGGACTTCTTTTAGCCGCTTGCGTATGAAATCAAAGATCAAAAGCTACAAATGAACAAAAGTATTGATTAAAAGTCAAATTTCTTTTGCATGCTAATGTTTCTAACAAGCTTGATACAGATATATAGTACTTATATTTTGTGTTAAAATATGTTTTCAAATCTTATGGAAATCTCTATATGTTGTTGAGGCACTTCTGCACTTGCATATTGCTTCTTTGCGCTACATTGTTGCAATCATAAAATTCATTAGAGTATCCTCTTCTTCTTATTTTGCAACAAGCCCATTTACATTCATCAACAACAATTTCATTCAAGAAATCCAAACACAACCCACTTTCAATGATTCATGTCCCTGCCAAAATGTTCAAGAAAAGATAAGGAGGATACAACCAAAGGAATGTCTATGTCAACAAGTTGTAGATTATAAGCAAAAGTAAAATCAGAAAAGTGGATGATTTCTTGGAGTTGCATGTAGAATGCAAAGTCATCATAGATGCTTCAATGGCCTCTCACACTTGTTCTTCTAACTCCCCATTAGACCTGGCAAACAAATATCCACTTGCGTTATGCGTAGAGCAATCTTGACATCATTTTGTCAACATTTTGGAAAACACATCCCCACTTGCGTTATGCGCAAATAAATCTTGTTCTTGGAAAGACTAAATTGAAAGGATCAAGAAATTCTCGCCTGTATGTTACACATGATGTTTGTTGGTGACAAGTATTAAATGTCTAATGCTTTTTTCTAGGACTGTGTTTGAAAAATCTACAAGTTTCTCTAGCTTACAATCATTGTAGAATGTAGCTCTGCACCTACCCATTGCATTAACAAATGTTATTTTCAAATTTACACCTGCCAAGTGTGTTTTCTTGCAAAGTTTCTTCAATGCTTTTAAACCTATGAGTTAGCAAGATAGATGCTAGACAAAAGTTATAGAAATTAGCTTTACATTTGTCAAACGCATTTGTTGAATACTTTAGTTGCTTCAATGAATCCTTTATTTTGTTGTGCATGGGACTCCAAGCAACCATCAAATCACCACACCTTTCATGACTTGGATGTCAAATCCTTTATTAGCGCTATGTCAACTATATGCCTCTTAATTTTTCCAAACTTGTATATGATATCCTTGTAGCGATATATGCCTTGATTACCTTGACATTTACGACCATTGTCCTTTCAATCTCTTTTAAGTAACTGACCTTTTGTGGCGCGTAGCTACCAACTCCTCTATCAAATTCAGTGATATTAACATATCTATGTTATCTGACAGATCTTACAGTCAAAGACAGGGGGAAGGCAACATCAGATCTACTCAATGTGTTCAAAATTATATCAATATTGAAGTGGAAAAATTTTCTTACTCACACCTGCCACTTAAAGTTTTAACACCTCCCTAGGATAGTGATATAATTGGTTATTGCATGATCAACAAGTGTTATGAAATTCAAATATTGGTAGTCATCTAAATTTCTACTTATTTATGGTGCAATTTACTGGCAATATAATCATTACTATGATGTCTTTGTTCATCAATCTTTATTGATCAAATGCATTATGGATTAAAATTTATTGGACATTGATTACTATGTTGACTACTTTTGACATTTGATATTTCTTTTCTTTGCTAGCCTTGGCGCTTGAAAGGTAAAAGTTCATTTAAATATTAATTAGAAGCATTTCATAAATTGCTTTTCTAGTGTGAATCAATGGATAACTATTGCATAAGATATCAATAAGAGATAAAGCATTATTCACTTGTAGATGTTTCTTTTATTATCACGATCATCAAAAATCATTTATCTTTTCGATTGAGATTATGTTATTATTTGAAGTTAATAATCAAAACTAATATAATGATCCTCACATGATTGTCTTTTTGTTTGATAGGGAAACAAAGGAGAACAAAGAAGGCAAAAGAAAAACAAAGAAGGTGAAAGGAAGACGAGGGAAAGGCAAGAAAGGAGTGATTTCTTGTTTGCACAAGGAGCTTGCTAGAAGTGATCTTCAAAGAAACATGGAGGAAACTTGAGCATTAAATTTGAAACTTAAAAGCATTTTTTAATGCTTGGAGATTCCATCTTATGCCTTAATTTTTTGTTTTAGGCTAACTCATCTTTGGTTTTGGGCTTTAAAATTAACATTACCTAGGCTTTCAATTTTCATTTTGAAAGGGTTAAAACAAACTTTATGCAACATTGACTAGATTTTGTTTAAGATTAAGAAATTGAACAATCAAATCTTCATCTTTCCTTTGGTGCTTAAAACGAATCGAATCATTGCTTTGAAGGATAAAATGAATGTGTATCTTTATTGTTTTGTAATTATTTACACAAACTAATATCATTGAAAGATGTATGCACTTCTCTCACGCCTCATGGTGATCTTGAGAATCAAAAGGATTTTGTTGACATTAAGTTGCATAAATAATTTCCCATACACACTTCAATTTGGGTTTAAAATTGAACAAAACATTGTACGAGCATGAATAAACTTATTGCATGTGTTCTCCCTTTGTTTCTAAACAAGGGTCAATCAAACTATGAATAAGTTTATTCACTTTTGTCTATCTTAGAGGGCCTGCCTTGGGGAAAAAGTACTCACCTAGGGGAACAACTCAACTAGTAACACTCTAAACCCTAGAGTATTTCCAGTCAGGATATAAATGTGCGTATTGGAAGAAACACCAATATCACGCGGTTGATTCTGACGAGATGGATCCGAAAGGGGACTCTCACCATATGAGTCAATCTCCACAAATCGAAAGTCTGAAATAAAACCCTTGTTTGTAGTGGCCTATTAACCCATTCACTGAGTTTATCAAAGTGGTGCATTGGAACTTAGATTCCAAGAAGTTACTTTCCATGTCCAATCTTGGTTGAAATATAGAGTTAAGACTTCATTCTTAACATACCTTTATATTTTTTCATTGGTTGCATGTAAAATCATCTCTTCTACTATGAAGGGCATGAGGCAAGCCCACCAAGAAAAACATACCAATTGAGCTAGGATGTCATATTGCTTGTGGTTTGAGAACATAGTGCTTTGATCGAAAACATTCGAAAACCAACATTCAACATGAGCATCAAATCTCAAAACCTTTAGGAGAAGCAAATATCCTTGAAAAAATTCACATGTTATTGCTTTCCCTTGGGATTTGTATCCTTAGAGGCTTATAAGCATTTGGATTTCATCTCAATTTACTCCTACTAAGGTCAACAATAGGTAACTCTTGCCTCAAATTTTCTCGGTTTCCGCATACTACACTTTACATGATAAGGGGAAAGTTGAGACATTAGACATCTAGATTCAAAAATCTTATCAAGAGTGTGTTTGTGGTAAAAAGAATCCATTAAGCAAATATTGAATCAATTGGACCCCACACATATGCTTAGCATCTTTTGGTCATATGGTTTTCATGCAAACATTGGTCTTTTGATTTTGAATTACTCTTAGAGAAAGGCATGTTCTTCACCATCTTGGTCTTGTAAACAAGTCTTTCCTAGGTTTATTTAAGATCAAATCAAACACTTCATTCACCCAAACATTTATCAAAATCCATCCCACCAAACAACTTTAGAGCTTTGTAAACATCATTCTAGACTTGGGTAGATTATCAAAATCAAAATAACCTTATTTAGTTAGGAGTATGGGAATGCATCCTTTCTCATACCTTTAGCTTATCACCTCTTTCAACAAGTTCATCCTAAGATCACATCTAACATCTTAGCATTTACATGTTCATTATCCAAATCAAACCCTAAGTCTAGCATTGATCCAAGGTTCCTAAAATTTTTGACACCCATATCATTCATCCCTTTCATCATTCATCTCATCATTGTTCCTAAACACCTAGAGGCCGGTTTTATAACAAGTTCAAAACACAAGAGGAACATGGAATATAAACTTGATCCATACATCATGAGTAATCCAAATCAATTGAACTTTCAAAGCCTTACAATGCTGATTGATTATCAAAACTCGCACTTATACAATCCATACATGGGATTATTACCTTCTACAAATGTCAATGGAACAACAAGTGTGAGTATGCCCAAATCAAAGACTGGAACACATTTCCTGATGGTAGATCTAAGTCCAAACCTACAAATCCACCAATCAGATAAATCAATGCATGATCCTTCAAACGAAAAATGTCATCCGACCAAATCCATACATGCCAAATGAGAATGTACCAAGTACAAGTTTTCCAAACATGAATCCAATAAACTTTGGGATGGATACATTTGAAAATCATATGAATATTCCAAACATCAACAATGGTCAATTTCAACCTATCATGCCAAATCTAAACATCATCCCAAATCAGAACAATGTCCAAAATCATTTTTCTATGATCCAATTCAAAAACCACAAGTATGCATCCCAAATCTACTTGAATAAAAACCAAATCAACTATATCAATGGAATCAAGATTGAAATCAAGATCAAATTTGGCGAGATGAAATTGCTACACTTACAAAAATAGTTGAGTCATTGCACCAAGAGACATCTCCACCACCATTACCCATATCAACATCATTCCTTGGTTTAGGGATTCCCCCTTTACCTAGCATCAATCACTCCATCCAAATCAATCCACCTAACACAAATCGAGCCATCACATCAAATCCTTTGAATATACCATCGAAATTGCACCAAAAAATGACAACATCAATCCTAACAAATCAAAATATGGTTTCCCAAAGACCTATCACCTCGGTCATTCTGACCATTCCTATCACCACTCTCACGCCCATCACATATCAACCCCTCACTACCATGATCGCTTCGAGCGTATCTCAACCACTTTTCACTGCATCCAACACAATTATGAATCCACCACCACTACCTCCTAAACCTAACGTAGCAAGACAATATAACATTGCGCTAAAAGCTCACCAGGCCTACCAAAAGGCCATCCAACAATATCTAGCCACGCAACAAGCAAGACAAGCTCGACAAGTGCAACAAGTCTCTCAAGCTGCCCAAGCCTCTAGAGTTACCCAGCAAACAAAAGCACAAACAGAAAAAATGATAACTATTAGGGATATTGACCAAGATCTATCCATCAATGAACACCTTCAAGATGTTGCCACCTCATCGAATGATCAAATTAACATACATCAAGAAACACTTTTCAATCAGGTAAAACCCTGTCTGATCCTTAAATGTTTGATTTGAAAGGATGATTCTTGTCATTTGGTGGTGTGGATCATGATAATTCAGACCTCTCAATTTTCAGATATGTGACATCATACGGCCTCGCTTGGTTTACGTAAAGGAACCTAAACTGTTATGAAAGTCCAAGTCCTCAAATATCAAGAGGATATTGAGTCACTTCCCATGACTAATGATGACATCCAAGAACCCTTTATAAGCAATCCATCCTATGAAACTGACCCATGTCAAGAACTTGATCCAAAGCATGTTAAAAAAACTTTTAAATCATTCAAGATCAAGAATTTGTATCTTTAAGATACTACAATAATCTAATGGACACTCTACTATCTATGCAAGATGATCATATCCATGTAGTACATACTCCTCCATCTACCCATGAGATGCCTTTTGTGGATGGACATGTAAATGGCCTTCATTCAGAATAGGATTCCTTCACTCCTGACATTAGTACAAAAAAAGAGAAGGTTATTGATTCTTACAGTCAAACTAAGTTATCAACATCAAAATCAGATATATCCCAAATTTAGACTAAAGACATCATGTATGAAGATATCCAACATTATCCACTCAGAAAGTGAGTCCAAATAGAACAGATATTCAATTGTTAGAGCATCCAATCCAAAAATAACATCATCTATAGTGATGCGTTTATTAGAAATTGCATTTCTAAACACGAATCTTAGAATGGAAGAATCAAAGCATGGAAATTACTATTACACAATACTGGTGGCAACCGTCTCGTAAATATCAACAAGGAGCATAGAAGAATCCTTATGGTGACCCAATGCCAATATTACAATAACCCACATCATGGTCTTAATCTTGTCACCATCATGAATTGGGACCGTCAAAAAGAAAAGCACAAAGAATGTTATCAAAGGAAAAGAAGTTGTGAAGCATAATGGACAAATCAAATACAAATGGATACCAAAGAATACAAAGAAATAATATCCCTATCAAAATCCATAGTCAAAGAAACAATGGGGAAAAAAAAAAAAAAGGAAAAGTATCCATCAAAGATGTCCACACAAGCAAAGGTAGGCTTCCCGAGCGACATAAAAAGTATATCAAATAGTTGGTCCTAATTCCATACTTTTTATCCACCCATCATTGCTCATCTTCCCAAAGTTGGAAACAAAGACCGTTTCGTAATCCATATTTTAACCTAAACACACTCCATCCCACGCTCTTGTGATGTCAATTCTCCCATTGACCATGTATTAGGCATTGCCTGTAAAGTATTGAAGGCACTCTATTTTGATATAAAGATAAAGACAACTCCGGTGTCGATGAAGAAAATTAGAAATCGTAAAAGTTGTATTTCAAGTACCATGTATCTTGGCAAAATAACTTCTCCAAGAAGGATATCGGTGGTACATTATGACAGCGGCATCGACATCAGCAACACCTTGTGATTTAGCATGAGCTTAAAATCTTTCAGAAAAATAAAAAAAATCATAAAATATGAAAATCCAAAAAAAAAAAATCATAAAAAGGATTGAAAATAGTAAAGAAAAAAAATCCTCCTCTAGTGAAAACCGCATGGGTGGCGCTTTGGGAAAGACCATGATGAAAACCTAGAAAATAGGTGTCATGTGTAAAATCAAGCATCTACATGTGCTAGTTCAAATGAAAGCATCTCATCCCATCCATAATAAAACCAACATTCCATCCATCTTATCCATAATAAATCCATTAATCCATGAACCATTTATCTAATCCATTTTCATCCATCTGCATCCATCATCCAAGTTATCTTGATCTTGATGAAAATTTGGGGCACACTTTATGTTGCTTATGGTAAGCATCTTGACATGGGTCTCTTTCAGTGATCCTATCCTATGTAGCATTATTTGAGCTATGAAGCATTATCCAAATAAGCATCCTTTATCTAGACACCTTATCTTATTGTAAGATAATCCTTGGTATCCTTTGCAGGTTTTCTATATCGATCCATCCATACACCTATCCAGGTATCTATCCATAACATTCCATACATTGCTAGACATTGGGGGCAGAGATTTACATCTTGCTTTGAGAATAAATCTTGATCTATATCCTCTAAATTTTGTAGTGATCTGAACATTGGCAAATGTGAAATCAAACTAGTCAAAGCATTTGTGATCCAAAATGCAAATCATTAGCCCATGGCACATTTTGATGAGAAGAAATTCCTTATCAAGTCTTCATCTTTCATTGAGCATCAATCCAAACAATCACTATCAGCCTCATTTAATTTGTACTTCAAACATCACATCAAACCATTCAAACAAATTTTGTTCCAAAATGAAGCTTCATCAATCTTGATCAATCAAATCCAATCAAAAAATCATCATCTCAGAATATCCTTGTGTTGCTTAACACCATCCTTGCATTGTTGTGTATCCTCAACAATGTTATCATCATCAATCTTGACCAATCAATCCTTGCATTGTTGTGCATCCTTAACAATGTTATCATCATCAATCCTAATCAATCAAATCCTTGCATTGTTGTGTATCCTCAACAATGTTATCATCATCATCAATCCATCAATATGATCAATCAACCTTAGCTTGGTTTTTAGAAAAATCCCCAAATAGAGCACTAGTATCATCACACATATCCATATCCAAATTGTCAAAATTGTAAGAAAAATCCAAAAAAATCAAAAAATAAAAAAAATTGAAAAACACTCAAAAAGTCAGAAAAATATAAAAAACATTGAAATCTGAACTACGTCGTCTCTAAGCTTAAACGTAGGCAAGGCTAATTTGTTGATCAGCCCTTGAGACATCAAAATCCAAAAATATTCGAAAAACACCAAAATCAAAAAACATTTGAAAAAACAAAAAATCCAAAAACATTTATAAAATATCACAAAATAAAAAAAAATTGAAAATCTCAAAAAATACCAAAAACAGCCTCAGAAACATTTCCAAAACATCAAAAACATCCAAATATTTGAGGAAAATCCATCTATCTCTCATGCTTTCACCTCATGGTAATCAATCATCCATAATAAGCGATCATCACCTTCATCATTTAACACAAATACAAAACAATCACAACAATCAACAAAAACACACTGATGAAATTCAAAATCAAACTTAAACTTATTACAAATACGAAATCAAAATGATCACTTTCAAGCATGTTAATCGACATATATCAACAGCCTATCAATCAACATCAACCCACATCATCATCTATGCAATACATGTCCGAGGATGCCACTTGTTCCAACAATGGGCATCATTTTGGATATCACTTGCGGTTCTTATCCTCTGAAAACAAATCCCTTTGGCTGAAGGTATGAAGAACATTGGCTTGTTTGCGTACTTAGTCTTTTCTTTTATCTTATTGTGCTCATTCCAAGGACATCTCGATGATATTCAAATGAAGGATTTATAGAGATAGGAATGGGGAAATTGTCATTATCCTTTTGTCTACTCTTCTTGTTGGAAATTCTTGTAATATAACTTGGCGAATACTTGCTTTGTTAGGTATGTCAGAGCAAGGTTCTGTATGTCAAGTGTGAACAAGAATACTCCTATCTATTTGTTGAGTCAAAGTCCATCGCACTAGGTACAACGCCATCCTAGTTCTTTATACCTTGATGCATCGTATCTATGTGTATTATCAAACATAAGGTAAGTAGCAAGTAAAAGCATAAAGTTGTGTCACACTTTCAGCCAACTTATCAACACAACTAAATTTAAGTATTTCTAACTAAAAATCAATTTTGTTCAAACATACGATCTAGTAAGATTCATTCTAGCTAAGTTAGATGCTTCCACAACTTTTTCAACTAAAATTGTTGGCTAAAGCTGTATGGAGCATCACTTTGAGTCCAATTTACCAAAAAAAATAAATTATTTGAAAAACTTGAAGTTTCAACAACTCTTGCTAATGTAAACAACATTTTTAAAAAAATATAAAAATACCCTTTTGTAGATCCATAAGTGTAATTTTCAAAAATATATTTATTTTAATAGTTTAATTATTTTTTATATTTTATATTTTATTTTTACTAAAAGTAGGTTTTCAGCACAAAATATAAGGTTGATTACTATACCAAGGAAAAATACTAAAAATTATTAAAAAAAATAAAAATATGATGCTATATAAAGAATCTATTTTAAGATGGTATAATTTTTTCCATTTTAGAAAAATATTTAATATGAAAGTTGGTGTCCCATGGAAATAACTATTTTTTGATTTAGGCACATTTTAATATTTATTTAAAAAATATATATTTATCAAAATTGGAAAAAATATATCCATGCACTAAATTTTGAAGTTATAAATACACAAAAAAATTGAAAAGAAAAAAAAAATTTACTATAAAAAGGACACGGCGTCCCATACAGCTTCATTTTTTGACATTTACTTGACAACTAAATTATGTTTAATTTATTAAAAACTAGTTTAAAATAATTTTTTATATTTTTTAAAAAAATACAAACATAAAATATACTAAAAAATACATATTTTACTAGTTTACATCATTTCAAAATTCAAAATGTATATACCACTTTTTAGTGATTCAAGTTTAAAAATCATTCATCTATCATCATCATTTATCATCATCATCTCTCATAAAGTTGGCTTGTTTGATCCTCTTGTCATCATTTAATGTCTTCTTTTCTGCACTAACATATCATCACCAATGCCTCCATCCTACATCCACAAACCATCAATATGCCACATATCATTCATATCATAATAGGAAGCAATGATAATTTCACATGCATTACATTTGTATCATCATCATAATATAGATCTATTAGTATAAGCATCTCATAAAACCATACATTTGCATAATCACAACATATCACATCATCAATTTCATCCATCTCACATCATATCATCATTTAAGTTGTTTAGCATAATATAGATTTCTTATTCTAAGAATCTTAAAACCATCTCATTTGCATCATCATCCATAACCATCCATTTTGAACCTCTTTATCATGATATCAACCCTCAAATTGAATCTTTTCGCTTGATCTCTCGAGGGGGCAATGTACCAGTATACTTCTTTCTGTTGGGGCATCTAAAAAATCAGAATTTTTTTGAATTTTGATCACTTTAATTTTATTCTTTGAACCAATGCAACAAGTACATTGCTTCAAAGAGGGGAAAAATGTAGAAACACAAAAATGGCATAATGCATTTGATTAGGTCATATTCATCCATTCAACAAATAAATTAAGTTTATTTATCAATCTCCTAAAGTCATCAGTTTAAATTAAATAAATCAACTTGATCCTAACATCACCCTCCTTGATTAAATAAATCAATCCTTTATTTAAAATTAATCCAAGTCACCTTTCATCTACTTTTTGGTTTCAATAAATCCGATATTTAAGTCAAAAGGTCAAATCAACTAACATCACTTCTTCAACAATCCTAATTAATCTAACTATACCCATCCACATCTGGCTTTTTACCACTTGCCTGTCGATCAGTTTATTTATTTATTAAAATCAGCATTTTCCATCAATATGGCATCTTTGAGGAATATTCCCTCAAGTTTGAATTCAAAAACAAGTGGACATGTACATCCAACAAAGCATTTATGAGCTCTTACATGGCTCTTACATGTCCCTTTGCAAAGGTCAAACTCAGCATTTACTCTCAAATTTAAATTTGAAATCTCCCTCTCTTTGTAACATTGACCAAAATGTGCTCATCCTCCAACCTATGACAAGTTGACAAATGGCCTTTTTTCATTGGTTTGTTTTTAGTCCCACATCCTCCATGTTTGGAATTCTTTTATCCCTTTTGGCCATAAATAGAGGTCTCCTCTATTGTTCAGCTCCTCCACAATCTTCATGCAAAGTCATTCTCTTCAACTAAGAACTGATATTGTCCACCATCATTTGCAACATCAAGCTTATCAAGGGTTGGGAAAGGGCTATTTTCCACAATAGCACCAATCCACTATGAGATAAAGTATCCATTAATATTTTAGATTAATTAATTCCTTTTAAACCATTTGATGCAGATTAAACTAAGTATACATCGAGATACACATGCACACAAAAAATCTCATAAAAGAAGATAGAAGAAGAGGCCTAAACCATAGACACATGGATGAGAGCGATGATAAGTTACATCATGTTATAAATCATACTAAATAAGCCCTAGATGAGGAAGAAGAAGTATCAGATAAGATGAAGATGTTGAAAGTGATCTCTAAAATTGGTTAGCGACCTAGAATTGAAATTCAAAATTACACATGAAATTTAAACCTTGAAGAATTGATTGACTGGATCAATGATATGGAATAATACTTTAAATATGAAGAAATTGAAGATCAAGAAAGAATACAATTTGAAAAAATAAAGATCAAAGTTCATGTTGCATTACGATGGAAATAAGTTCAATTGGATAGAAATAGAAGAGGAATGGAGAAAATCATCAAATGGGATAAAATGGTGACAAATTTAAAGAATCAATTCATACTAGCTGATTATGAACTTGAACTATTGAAAAGATTGCAAAATTTGAGGTAGAAAGAGAAATTTGTGAAAGAGTATACTGAATGATTCTGCAAGATGATCATTAGAATTAGTCATAATGAAGCAAGTAAAGAGAAAGTTGTGAGATACATCAATGGAATGAGATTAAATATCCAAGAAGAATTGAGCCTAGTTAAGATGACATTAGTAGAAGTGTAATAATTTTCATTAAAGGTAGAGGAGAAGATAAATAAGAAGTTTGAACAAAGGTAGACAAGTTTAAGAGGAAGATTCTAGAGGAGCGGATCAGAATCCAGAGAAAAAATACCTTATGCATGAAAAAGCAAAGATGGAAAACCTTGCCGTAGTGAAGAGAAGGACTATAGTGCATACCGTAGATGAAGAGAAGATTAAATTTTCTATTGTAGTGATAGAGGAGGTCATAATTCTTACTACAGTGATGGATACTAGACACATGAAGGGAGATATGAGAAGAGACCATTCAAAGGAACCTATTTTAAATTTGGAGGTGAAGTAAATACAAAATTTGAGTGTAATCAAGGGAGTACCAGTAAGAAAATAGAGCATACAAAAAGAGAAACTTAAGTGGATGAAGAACCTATTGAATTCCCAAATTTAGTTGGGAAACCCAAGAAGGGTGAATCATTGGTGATGAGGAGATATTCGATCCATGAAGAAGTGACTAAGGAACCACCACAAAGGAAGAATTTGTTCAGAACAAGATGTAAGTCTAGAGGAAAGGTATGCAAAGTTATCATTGATAGTGGTAGCACTAATAATCTAGTTTCAGAAGAGATAGTAACCAAGTTAAATTTTGAAGAGGTTGAAAGATCCAAACCCCTATAGGATAACATGGATTCAAGATGAGCATAAGATATATTATGCCTATGGATGCATGTCAAGATGAGCATAAGATATATTATGACCATAGAAATATGATAAGAAATAAATTCATGATGGAATAAGAAATACCTATAATGTGACTTCAAATGGAAAAATAATCGAGTTGTTACCTTCGGAGGAAGAAGAGAAAAGTGAAGTTTGTAGCACTATCAGACTATGTTTGGTAGATGGAAGGAAATTTTTTGGAGGATTGAGGAAAGAGAATTTTTTTTTTCATTAATTCTAAATCAGAAACAACAAAGGGAGTTGATGCACCATAGATAAAAGTGGTAGAACTATATACTAAGTATAAAGACATTAAATCAGAGAATGTACCAAATAGATTACCTCTAGTCTGGAGTATGAATCATCACATAGATCTAATAATGGGAGACAATTTTTCAAACAAGGTATCACATAGGATGAAATCAATAAAGAATGCATAATTGAACTAGCAGATACAAGTGTTGTTGAAGAAATGACTAATTAGAGAAAGCTTAAGCCCATGTGTGACACTTGTTGTACTTGAACCAAAGAAGGATGGAGAATGGATAATGTGCATAGACTCAAGAGTAATCAATAGGATCACTATCAAGTATAGATTCCCATTGCCGAGGATGGATGACATTATGGACTATTTGAGTGGAACAAAGTATTTCACAAAGATTGATCTCAAGAGTGGATATCATCATATCAAAATCAGAGAAGGAGATGAATGGAAGATGGGATTTAAGACTAATAAAGGATTGTATGAATGGATAGTGATGTATTTTGGGTTGACTAATGCACCTAGCACTTTCATGATATTGATGAATGAGGTACTGAAGAAATTATTGGCTAAGTTTGTTATTATTTATCTAGATGACATTTTGATTTTCTGTAAGACTAGAGAGGAACATTTGTGGCACATCAGACAAGTATTGTAGAGGTTAAGAAAAGAGAAGTTGTTGATTAATTTTAAAAAGTGTAACTTTATGAAGATAGAGTTGGTGTACTTGGGTTTTGTCATTTCTATTGAAGGATTAAAGATGGATCTTGAGAAGGTTAAAAAAATTATTGAGTGGCCTACACAGTGAACATTGGAGAAGTAAGATCATTCCATGGATTGGATAGTTTCTACTAGAAATGTAATTACCCATTTCTTTAGAACATTTACAAAACTCTTTTAATTATTTTTTTATGTATTAAGGTATGAGAAATTATTTATTGAAATAATTAATGAGTAAAGAAAAATTCATACAATATCAATTTATATTATTAAGAGTTATTAAATTTAAAAGGGATAATAAATATTTAAAACAATCATTTAGTTGAAAATGTAAATATTATTTAAATGAAAAATGTTATATTCAATTTTATTTTAAAAATACATGGTTATGGAACAAATAAGTTTATATTTTACAAGTAAAATATAATAAATAAAATCAAATGTATAAGTATATTAAGTTAAACAAATAAATATTGAGATAATATATATAAAATATATTATAAATATAAAGAATATTAAGATATATAGATTTATTTAAATACAATATAAAATATTTATACCTCACCAACTTATATTATGCAATTTATATTATTGTCAAAGGATAAATGAATATTTTATTTATTTTTAATTAATAATACAAATATTATTTTGATTTTATTATTTTACACATGGTATTTAAGGAAAATGATTAACACTATGATACTTGGCTAATTATTTTATGGGAGTTACATGCATTATTCTATGACAAGAATAATGCTATTCATGGAAGATTCTATGACAAAGGTGAGAACTACAAATTATATCTTATGACAAAGAATAAACTATTATAAGCATATGGTATGACAAAATAATAAAGAGGAATGAAATTAATATGGGAGTTACAAATGACATACTCCCCTAATGAAATAATGAAGATATTTTAAGGGAGATTCTTATAATAATAAATATTATTTTGTATTATTTTTCAAACAAAAATTGAGAAGATTTCAGTTTTTGAAACATTTTTTTCATTTTAGAGAATTATGGATTTTTTAAAGAATTTGTAGGGCTTTTGAATTTTTTTGCAAAATATTTTTGAGGAATTTAAGAAAAAAACAAAGTACTGATTTTGATAAAAAGAAAGGTTGTAGTGAAGTGAAGTTTGCAAAATCTAAGAAGGAGATAAAAGAGATCAAAGGGATCTTCAATGAGAAAAAGGAAATTTTCAAGTAACTGCTCTTTCTCAAAATGATAAATACATTAATATTTAAGAAAAAAAAGGTTATCACTCTTTAAAAAATATTAATTTATTTGGAAAGAATATTTATTCCAGGAAAATAAATTTAAGTTAAAATTTTAACATTTTTTTTTTTTATTTAAAAATAAAATAATAATAATATACAAAATTACAATGCTATAAGAAACTTGAGACTATGGAATTTAAAATATAGAACATATATATACACATATCTTTATTCGTTTATAACATTTCAAATATTATTTCGATAATAATATGTAAATTAGATATTATTTTTGAAATATTCTATTTACAAAATAGAAATATATAATTATTATTCTGTATAAAATAATTATAATATTCATATTTAAGCTAAACTTGATATTTAAAATATAAATAATAATAAGTATTTATTTTACATATTTATAGATGAGGTATAAATCATTCATGAAAAATTAAAAAAAAAATTCATGTTATGAATATAATATTTTAATGCAAGATACATTTAGGAGAAAATTAAAAATATTAAATTTTATTGTACTTTTAGTAAAAAATTGATAGAAAAATAAATTTTAAGAAAGGTAAAATAATACTGTTTAATTTCATGGTCCTATCCTTTTAATTTATTTATAAGATAATATGGTTTTATTAGGTCAAGAGGCATCTACAGTGGCATCCAAAAATTTGTGTAAGGAAAAATTAATCAATTTGAATTTGATGTGCAACTGGTGGTAATAGTGATCAACAAAATATCATTCAAACATTTGGTCTATAATGGAAGACAAAACAGAGAGACTTGAAGGTAATGCTAAAGATTACAATTGATCTTGGTTGTAATGGGTGGTAGTGGAATATACATATTATGGAAACAAATTAATATATTGCACTGATTTCTATCAAAGAGAGATCCCACTCCTATTGATCTCTTGGCTCTAGCAAGGTGTCAAAAAAAACTTTCACTACCTCTCTTTCATCACTCAACTCTCTGCTTCTCCTTTCCACTTGATTACTTATCCCATTCCATCAATATGCAAATACCCAAGCCACTCTATTATGAATGTGGGAGGTTGGTTGAGAGGTAAAAGTGTGGTCCATGTCTTGAAAGACACGACATTGAGAACCATATCAAGCAAAAAATTCAAGAAGCATGAGCCTTTCATGACCAAGGCAACTTTATTAGAAGCCATGGTTGCTTCCTCTTCCATATCGAAGATTCCCAACCATTGCCTCAACTCCGACTCTCTAATTTCCACAACATATTTTCCCTAGGGTCATCTGCACACACCTCTGTAATGCTTTCTCTAAGCACCAAAATATATCTTTATGCTTTTGTTTTGAATAGAAATGTTATCTAAGCAAAAAATAGAAAAGATTATCTTACATTAATATATTGTTCTAACTACAATAAATAGATCATTAGATTCAAGAAATAGAAATGAAAATAGGCTAAATTGATCATGTCAATGACACTTTGATAGCATTGTGAGTTCATTAGTATTATTAGTGTTATTGTTAATTTGTTGTTTTCTTTTAAATTTAATTTACTTGTAGAGTAGGGCAACACCAAGAAAGGTCCTCAATATTCTAAAGGTAACATTTTTGTTGGATCTCTACTTCCAGGTAGCATGAAGATGAGAGGTGATGGAGAAAATGATATCCTAGGAGGAGTGGAATGCCAAGATTTACAAATACATTTCATTCTTCCACAATATGACACTAATGCATGCATTTGTATGAAAATGACTCTCTTTCCCTTTTTTGAGATTTTTAATTTAGTGCATGTATTTTTCGTTCGCAAGTATGTTATTTTCATTCCATAGACATGAGGAATAGTTGGTGGGAGGGGGGAGATCAAATAGATAGAGGTTTCTCCCATTTTTTTCCATATCCCCTCGATACCTTGTTAATCATTTTCCATGACCCTAGCCCTGATGTAATTTAGACTCGGGTTGGAACTTCTTACTTTAATGTGCTAACATAAATAACTGTGTGTGTGAGTGTGTGTTAAATAGGAACCTTGATGTTATTATTATTATTGTGATTATCACTCCTATTATGTTATTTTAATTTAATGCATTGAATGTTTGATTAACACAGACTAACAATTTGGTTGTTGTATTGGTGTGAGGTTTGTCATTGGATGCAAGTGCTAGGGGTGCAAAGTGAGATGGATTATGTGGTTGCGCTAGATGAGAGAAGGGTAATTGGTATGCTATTCTAGAGTTGACCATGCTTGTAGTTCTGATAACCTGAGGTTCATTCAAACCCAGGGTCTTAGAAAGATAATAATCACCATAGTTATTCATTTTTGACTAGGAAGAATCATTAAGATAATTTAAATAGTTCCAATTAAATTATGGATCTTGCTTGGTATCGTAAATTTACTTAGAATGGTAATAGATAACATACTAAAAATAAATTAAAATAAATAAATACGTATCTAAATAAAAATAAATAAAATATAACTATAATGTATGAGTCAAATAAATAAATTACAGTGCCTAAATAAAATTAGTTCACATTTAAAAAAAAATGAGAAACATTGAAGTTGGGTGCCAATAAACCAAGAGATAGATGAAAAAAATAATAAATAAATAAATAGTAAACCACAAAGTATGGAGCTATGCGATATTAGATAAAAATGATTTAAAATCATAATTTAATACAATGAAATAGAAAAACGTTCATCCTTTTTATCTAAAACCATTCTCCATCGAACCCTTGAGTAAGTAAATAAAGTCTCATAAAAAAAATAAGGGAAAAAAAAGAGGACGCAGGAAAAATAGAGCGATGCTTTCACCAGAAAGGAAGGGAAACATGAGATAGCTGAGCAAGGAGTTTATCAGGAATCCTTGACTAAGAAGAGGAAGAGGCATGGCTAGGTCAAAGAAGAGAACATTAGAACTTTTAAGGAGGCCTGGCAACCCCTACAACCACCACCCATTGTAGGAAGGGAAATTGACCAACATACCATGGAGAAACTCGTCTCTCTTCTCCTTAAATCAACTGGGAGAGGTCTTATTTTTGTGTGGAGAAACTTGATGAAAAAAGGAAGCAAAGGTGTGGATGAAATTTCAAGAGTTGTTCAGAGCCAACATCAACTAGGAAAACCTCCATTGTTTTTATAGTCGCCTTTACAAGCATAGAAAATCCAAGTTCTTAATCTTTGGTTTAGTTAATAACAAGATTTGCATTGCTATTGGAGTGATGAATGTAGATATAAGTGTTATAATATTTCTTATTTGAATGATTGCAATAATGGAAGCTACATTTTTCCTCATGCTTGTTTAACATCACTCCTATATTATCCTTCAAGCTTTGTAGATGACTAACATTATCTAAAAATAACATTGGAGAGGGTTACAATAGAATTCTTTCTTTGACAACAATATTTTGTATAAGCAACTAGGAGGGTAAGTTAAGGAAAAAAAAAAAAAGATTACTACCATGGAGTTCTAGCGTACCCCATACTTAGCCTATTCTCCTACCTAACTAAAGCCTTACTAAACTAGTTGGCTACAACCCCAATAAAGTTTAGCTTAGTTGGTAGTGATCCCTTAATTGTTGTTTTACCAACATTACCTTGAAATGAGAAGAAGGTTAAAACATACCTAAACACTTCTAACTGTTGGATTTAAGCACTTATATGTCTCTTATTTATAAATATTCACTACCAGCATAAACGTTTTGTGGACCCCAAGTTAGTTAACTCATATCATAATTAAAGAGTTAATCTCATATAAACTTACAGTTGTTAACTCATATAAAAAATGATGCAAATGCATTTAAAATTACCTCTTTTAGCATAGTTTTAATGGTCTGGTTTTTAGCAAGGAAGTTAGCTAGTCAAAAAATGAAGCAAATGCATTAAAATACCTCTTTCAACATAGTTTTACTGGTCTGGTTTTTAGCAAGAAAGTTAGCTAGTAAAAAATGAAGAAAATGCATTAAAATACCTCTTTCAACATAGTTTAAATGGTTTGGTTTTTAGTAAGAAAGTTAGATGGTAAAAAATGAAGCAAATGCATTAAAATACCTCTTTCAACATAGTTTAAATGGTCTGGTTTTTAGTAAGTTAGCTAGTCAAAAATAGTGCAAATGCATTAAAATACCTCTTCTAGCATAGTATTAATGTTCAAATTTTTTATTAGTAAGCTAGCAAGTCAAATGTGATGCAAATGAGTAAGATCTCTCCTTTAGTTGTTGCCATAATGGTCTGATCTTACTTTAGAAGTGGAGTTGGGTAAGTCTGATATAAGAAAAATTTAAGGTAACTCCCTTAGCTATTGTCTTATTGGACCAATTTTACCTTAGAAATGGTGTGGGTCAAATCTATTACAATTTAAATAAAAATTTGTGGGATGCTAACTCTATGTAACACCTACACATTGTATAATCTCTACTTAAAAGTGTTGGCGGCAAGGTATTCCCTCTTCATAGAGGTTTCCCAAATTGAAGCATCAAACAATGTTATTGGTAAAAATAACTCTTTCATAACCTTAGGCTAAATCTAAGATGAAGACGTGGTAGAATGTAAGCAAAATTTGGTGGAAGTTGAATTGATCTATCGTTGTCCACAAAATAAATATCCCCTCCGCACCTCTTTGCCTTGTTGGCTACTAGGACAATCATCTATATGTGGGTTATTATTGTTATGAACAGGAAAAGAGGTAGGCATTCTCCTCTAATGGAGTACTTGAACTAATGTAGTATGGAATTACAATCCCTACAACTTCGTGTTTTGAAAATTATTCTCAAAGGAATTAATAGAATAGGTAACCACCTCAAGCTATCTAGAGATGCAGAGTTACCTCCCTTCCACCATAAAGTGTCTAGGAGTAAGAGGTGCTTTTGGCCATGCCATGTTGGTTGCAGCTATGATGGGAGACTATTGATCCTAAGTTGGAACCTACTGAGTTGAGTCAGGAACCTACTTCTTATCCAATGCTAGGCCTAAGCCAAGGAATAATACTACTTGAGATGGACAGTAGTCTAGGAGTGGTGCTAGGCTCGAGATGGACAAAATAGTAGGGGCATTACTATGCTTGAGATGGACTATAGTCTAGGGGCGGTGCTAAGCTTGAGATGGAAAATGATCTAGGGGTGGTACTAGGCTTGAGATGTACAATAGTCTAGGGGCAGCAATATGCTCGAGATGGACAAGAGTCTAGAAGTAGTACTAGCTCAAGATGGTCATTAGTCGAGGGGCTTTCCATGCAACTGATGGCTACTCTTGGCTGCTTAGCCAATAGGACATCAGGAAGGAAAATTCCCTACCAAGCTTAAGTAGGTAGAATGAACTCCCTATGTAATCCCTATAGCTGTTAAGGGATCCTTAAGCTACCTTAGCTAGGCGTACCATGGAAAGAGGGTCACTAGGAAGATAGTTTGCACATAGTTAAGGGGATTCAATGACATGCTATCTCTCTCTCTCACCATGGGCCACATAATCTACTTGGAGGGGTGGATAGGGTTTGAATCCACTTTGGTTGGGATTAGTTTGTAGCCCACCACAAGTAGAGTAAGTAGGGATGAGGAGATAACTCAAATTCAATCATGAAGGTATGTACAAGCTAGTTAATAACTTCCTTATGGTTTAATCCAACAATTCATACTAGCAGGTTTATGTAACTGATATGATATTATAATGATTAATTTGATCACCATTATTGTTTATATGATTCTAACCTTCTATGTGATCCTTCTTTCATGATGGAGAAAATAAAAATTAAAATGTGCAGATTTTCTCCTCTTCGTTGGGGAGTTTTTACATTTTCATTTTCATAACAGTTGTGGAGCTACAAAGGAGACGTAGTGATGACCACTTGAGGTGGAAATGTTGTGGCTTGGTGGAAGGAATCAAAGTAAGTCCACCAAGATTTTGATCATAGGGTCAAATAAAAAATAGAACTTCAATTTATGATATTTACTATTTAGAAGAAGGTTAATACTTAATCCTTATACATTTCCTTATATATCTTTCTCCATTTGATTATTTTCATTCTAATTTAAAATAATAATTTCAATTGGGAGGTATTGTAAATAACATGTCTTCTTAGAGGTTGATTTTAAGGTGAATGCAACTCATTAAAAGAAAAAATTGAAGATTATGATAATATTGATTGAAATAATACTCATTTATTCAATAAAAAATTGCTTCTTCTATTTCAAGGCTTATTTATTTTTCTTTTGGAGAAAATATCACAATACTAGAAGTAATTGATATGTTAATTGAATAAAAGTTAGATGAAATTAATAACCTTTTTTTTTAAAGTTATTTTTTTCGATAAATATGAGCTTTACCAATGGGGAATTTTAAGCCTAATAGATATTTTGCTTTCTATTTTTGCTATGCAACTAGAATTTTAGTCTACAATTTCTTTCTGGATTGATATCAAGCCATAGTTTTTTCTTTTTTTATTGGTTGATATCAAGCTTAGAACTTATTTTTTGAAAATTTAAAAGCTTAATAAATTAGTATTAAAAACTTTACTTCATTATATCAACTTTAAATAATTAATATTATTAT
>VDFB02017295.1:0-10717 GCA_007258455.2 Sequoia sempervirens
AATTAATTAACCTCATCTTGTGTCACATCCTCTAGATAATGCAAGTTGCACATGAAAATAGATTTAATTCATTTATTAAATCTCTATTTTCTTCACAAGGCATCTTTTGGAATATTCCCTCAATTTGAATTCAAAAATTCCAAGTCAACATGTACATCCAACAAGGCATTTTAAAACCTCTTGTCCTTTGCCTTGAGCCAAAGTGGCATTTATTGCATTTTCCTTCCTCTTACATGTCATTTCAATAGAATTTGAATTTCAAATATTGGCATTTATTGGCACAAACCCCAAATCTTGCACAACCATCATCCATTCATAGCTTGACAAGTGGCAACATATCATTGGATGAATGTTAGTCCCACATTGCTCAAATTTGGACATTCATCCATCTTGAAATCCTATAAATGAAGAGCTCCTCTCCTCATTTCGTCATCCACAATCCAAGTAAAGTTACCATGCTAAAATACTTAGCCATTCTCATCCATCATTTGAATTCTAGCTAGGCTTTTTGCAGATTTGGCTTGGAATTCTCATCTTTCATCAAAAGTGGATCAATATCATCTTCAACACATCAAGATTTCATCATAGGAATTGGTAAAGGGCCAATTTTCACATCAAATTGACACCAATTCCCCCATGGGATCAAGTGTTTGCTTCTCTAGTTAGGATTAAATCTAGTTTTATCTTTTATATTGTGTTCTTCATCAATTTCTTTCCTATTTTGAGTTTGCAAATGGATTTCATGGGGAATCCTTCTTTTACCTTGTAATTCCTTGTCTAACTCATTTATTCATGTTGTTTTGCAGGTACTAGGAAAAGGGTTGGCTGGTATGTTTCCCTTCATTGGTAATTCTCAGATATACTTGGATTTATTTTATGCCACAAATTTCCGCAATTTAAAGAATTTAAGGCATTGGTTGAAAAGAAAATAGATTATAAGATAAAAATATTGAGATCTAACAATGGGGGTGAATATTGTTCTAAGGAATTTGATGAGTTTTGCAAACATGCAGGAATTGTTAGGAAAAAGACTACACCTTACACACCCCAACAAAATGGGGTAGCAGAAATAATGAACCGTACATTAATGGAAAGATCTAGGAGCATGTTAAGTAGTGCTAAGTTAGATAAATATTTTTTTGGGAAAAGTTATTTGGTCTTTGTGTTATTTAATTATGATCTCTTGTAAGCTCTTGTTGATAAAACACTATATATATGAAATGTGGTTGGGTAAAAAAGCCTTGATTTCACATTTAAGAGATTCTTTGAGTTTGTGAAACTTTTGTTTCATGTTCTAAGAAGAAGCGATCTAGAAATTGGATCCCAAATCTCACTAGTACATCTTTACAGGTTATGGTAAAAATATTAAAGGTTACACCAACTTTGAATCCACTAACATGAAAGAGATATTTTTCTAGAGATGTTATTTTAGGAATTTAGAGCTAACTCTGAAGATAAGCAACCAAAGGAAAAGTCAAAAATAGTGCATTTTGAAACTAAGCAAGAAGATGCACATGTGGAAGAATAGAGAGATGGACAAGAAGATGGAGAAGAAGAAGAGAGTTCTAAAGAATTTGTTGTAACAGAAGAAGTTGAAAATGATGAGGATGAACATGAGGAGGAATCTCTTACTCCACCTTTGAGAAGGTCCACAAGACAACGAAATCTAGTTGACAGGTATAGCCTACCTGATTTTCGTTGTAAATTTGCTTTGATATGTACTGATGATGAACCTAGATCTTTCAGGGAGGCTCTCTCTTCAGAAGAATGTGAGTCTTGGATGCAAGTCATGCAGGATGAGATGATGTCTTTGAAAAATTGTGACACACAGGATACTAGTTTGCCCAAAAGGTGCAGAAAGGCCGTGGTTTGTAGAGTGGGTATATAAAAGGGTTTGGTGCAAATGGTAAGTTGGAACGGTAAAAGGCCAGATTAGTGGCCAAGGGCTACTCCCAGAGAGAGGGAGTTGATTTTGGTGAAATATTCTCTCCTATTGCTAAGTTAAATTCTATTAGAAATTCCTTTTATCCATTGATGTTGATTATGATTTAGAAATAGAACAAATGGATGCTAAAACTGATTTCTTGCATGGGGATCTCGAGGAAGAATTTATATGCAATATAGCCTAACGGTTTTGTTGTGAAAGGAAAAGAACACTTGGTTTGCAGGTTAGAGAGATCTTTATATGGTTTGAAACAGTCACCCAGGATGTGGTACCAAAAGTTTGATGCCTTTGCATTGAAGTTGGGTTTTGTTAGAAGTGAGGATCAACATGTTTATTTTAAAAATTATTGATGATCGAGATCTTGAACAGCTGTCTGCTTATATGTGGATGATATATTTGTTCATTGGTAACAATAAAGGGAAATGATTAGGAACTTAAAACTCAACTTTCGGCACATTTGATATATGAAATATTGGGGTACACTAAATATATTCAAATCATTTGATTCGAGTTCACGGAAAGCTTTGGTTAAGTCAGGTAAGTATGTTAACTTACCCTATTTGCGGAGGTTTAATATGCAGGACTGTAAATTAGTAAATATTCCATTTCTTGTTGGTACTAAGTTATGTTTAGACATGTGTCCTAAAATGGATGATGATATTGATGAAATGTCTAAAGTTCCTTATGCTAGTGTTGTCGATAGTTTAATGTATGCAATGGTTTGTACTAGACAAGATATAGCCCAAGCAGTGGGAGTTCTAAGCAGGTTTATGTCTAACCCTGGTAAAGAACATTGGAATTTTGTTAAAAGGGTATTTAGATATTTGTGAGGCACTTCTGATTACTGTTTGGTCTATCATGGTACTGACAATGTTGATAAGTCATTGGACATACATGGTTTTGTTGATTCAGTTGACGGGTGACTTGGATAGTGAGAAGGTCCATAAGGTAGCTATGTGTTTACTTTGTTTGGAGAATCTTGATAAGTTGGATGAGTAAAAGACAACCTCTGATTTACTTTGTCCAGCAGAAGTGTTGAGTAAATATTAACATGCCTCTAAGGAGGCGGTTTGGTTACAAAGACTTGGTAATGATATTGGTTTTGATTGTAGGATAGTGAGGATCAGATGTGATAGTCAGAGTGCCATATGTTTGGCTAAAAATCCTATGTATCATGCTCGTACTAAGCATGTTGATGTTCGGTATCACTTTGTGTGAGAAATGGTTGAGAATGGATAGGTCTTGATTGAAAAAGTTGACACTTTGGATAATGTTGCAGATTCTCTTACGAAGCCAGTCACCACAGAAAAGTTATCTTGGTGCAGAAAGGCCATGGGCCTTGATCACTATACTTAATTCTATGTAATTGTATCTCTATGGGTGTAATTTAAAATGTATGATGTCAAGTGGGAGAATGTTAGGATTTAGGTGCCATCAACCTTGTAAATCCTTTAATTAATTATTCTCCTAATTTTTTTTCAACATTTACCCATAAGAGGTGAAACTATTTAACCAACGGTGGTGAAAGAGACAATGTAAATGTAGTGTTACCGTTACCGTTTGTCATTTAGGAAAAGGACAAAATATCTAGGTGTCCCACTTGGAATCTTCTAGAATGAGGTTAGGATGTTGTAAGAGCATCTATGACATGTATGGTTAATATAAGGTCTCTTTATGGCAGTATGACGATTCCTACCGCAAGCAAGTATGTAGATTTCCTATGACGAGAATGCTGCTATCTTTGACCCCGGTGCTCATGCATAAGTTATGCCTTATGACAGTTGTAAGAGCATCTGTAAGAGGCTATTTTTAGGACATCATGACCATTTCATGAAGGGAGGCATGGGTTTTTCTAGGTGGTATTGCTGCCTATTGTTTGGTGAAACCATGGTGGTTTTCATCCTCACAAATCTCTTTAAATAGGGGCCTTGAGCTAGAGTTATTCAATTCAATTTTACAGGTTTGCAAGGTAACAGGGTGCTGCAGGATTTTACAGGGATGATAAGAGAAGTCTATTGTTGCATGTAATATTTCATAATATTAGTAATATACTTGCCTCTCTTTTGGTGGTGGAGTTTTTTCCCTTTGGGGTTTCTCCATGTAAATCTGTTGTTGCATGTGTTATGATTCTTCTATCTCTCTCTCTCATTCTTTCTTCACACTAAGGCTAAAGGTTAATCTACATATTTTAGATTTGCATTCACCTATTTAAGTTCATATTGCAAGCTTTCTTCACCTTGATAAAATGGGGGTGATCTTCAAAGGATGTAACTACTGAGTCAAATTAGGTACAATGGTTGGGATAGAATAAAAAGAGAAGAATAATGATTAAGAAATAAAGATGGGAAATTTTGATAAGAAAGTTAGAGAGATAATCATCAAGATAGAGATGGGTTTATAAGATTATAGAAAATAACACCCAAAAAAAGAAAGCAAGAGAAGAGGAAAGAACATGAAGAAAATTCCAAGGTTCAATACCACAACCATTAATATTTTACTACATGTAATCTAGGAAAAATGTTTAAACATAAAATGTATGTTGTCTTCTAATTTAATTTTTTTGAGCCTTATACTAGGATAAAACTTGTTTTGAAGTGATTTTTTATGTTACTATTTTATTATAGAAAGAATAATATAATGTCTAAATTATCGTAATATATTTTAACTTAAAAATAATATATTTTATTAAAGCTAAAATATAGATTTGGGTTGAAAAGTGTTCAAATACAAGAAATTGAATTATATATAGAAAAAGTAGATTCAAAATTGTAAAGAATAAAAGGAGAGGAATATGTGGCAAGGCTATGGAGATTAATTTCTAAGATGTTAGCATGATGTACAAATGTTCATGTGACATGCTTTCATCCACTTCACATGCTAAAGTCCTAGCCTTGTATTGCCATCTATTTTTTTTGTAAAATCTAGAATATTTACCAAATTTCAAATTCACTTGTATAACAAGAAGTAAAGATAAAATGGATAGCAAATAAGAGAGTAAAATTGTACCAAAATGAAATAAGACTAATTATAATGGATGAGATAATGAAATAACAAAAAAAGAGAGGAAGAAAGTAAAAACTTCATGTGGTTTAAATCTCTCAAAAAACCTATAGCTAGATAAAAGGAAAAATGGTTAGGAATATTTGGGAGCTTTTCAAGAAATGTCAAACCCTTATTTTGGTCTTTCAACCTCTACAAGTAGTCAAAAATAAAAGAAGATAATAGAGTGTGTGCACTTAACCTAAGTGAATCTAGGACTAAGAACATGATATCAAAATGAAATATATAAGTATAAACTTCTCGATCTACAAAAGTTACACCCTAGTGTGTTTATTTAAAAAAATAACAAATTAAATAATAATAAATGTTACCAAATGGAATGAAGAATTATAGAGATACAATATATTAAAGAAATAAATATGTTTCACAATATTATCAAGAGAAGAAGAGGAAGTTGAGAGAATTATATTAGAGTCACAAAATGTACAATAGCATGAAGCTTCAACAATGGATTCCCTTCAACTATTGCAACCAAGAGATCCAAAGAGCACAAGTTCTTATTTTTTTGTTAGAGAGAGAGAGGAACAAATCCATTTTTGCAAAAAGGTTTATTGGAATTTGAAGGGTTGGATTCAAATGTAAGGGCATTTTTTTGAGATTTTTTTTTTTAGAACAAACAACATCAATTAGCTAAATGGGAAACCAATGTTTAGATTTTAGAAACTCATGGAACACTAATGCACATTATGCTTATGTCTTGGAGAAATTTCTTAAAATTTAGCACATGGTCTTAGGTCAATGAGAAGAATTGAAATTGGATAATAAATTTTAGTAATATGGTGAAGGAAAAAGGCTACGGCTAAAGATAAATTTGATCCCTAAAATGTACTGTGGGAATATACACCAAAGAAATCCCAAAATATAACATGAACTTGTTGGGGTATGCGATTTCTAATGTTAGATTACATCTAAGACTTAATGAAATAATTAGGGAAACCATTAAAAATGAAACCACTAAGGGATGTATAATGATTTATTTCTAAATGATGCTTTACCATTAGAAATTTCCTAGATTTAACAAACTTAGGGATGAAGATTATTTAGAGGAAATGAAGGAGGTATTTAAATATGGGGATTTGTTTATGGGACCCATAAATTATATTTTATATTAGATATTGCAAGCTAATGGAACACCCATAAGTTGAGAATTCTAAGATGGACAATACTAGAGAGTTTGATAAGATGTAGACATGCCAAGAGGCATGGGCATATAGTAGCATACATTCTTATAAATGAACTTCCAATCCAAATAAATATATTGAAACTTATGAGCAATATTAGTTTCAACTTGGAAAAGTGTGTAGAAGAAAAAAGGTCTAATTATTTTATTAGACTTGGATTCATTTCTCATTCTTTGTTACATCCCGAGTGTTATTACCTATTTACTATTACCTTGTTTGGTAAATTGCATTAATACGTGTGAATGTGTTTTATATATGAATTCTGATGGAAATATGATGAATGAATGTTTGATTCAATTTAATGTTTTATAATGATTTTGTAGATGAAATATATGTGTTGCATATGAATATATTGATTTGGTTAACTATTGTTATGATGTACTAAGTTGAATGTAGGAACAGGTTCAAACCTCTGAAAGAGAGGGGAAGTATCACTCAGGAGAAGAACTTGGTATGGTAACCTTTAATTCAACCTTACTAAAAATTCACACACTCACGTCCTAGTTGGTCTTAGTTGAGTCAAGTCAATTCGGATAAAGGGTAAGTGATCTTCAGTTTTGGTTGTGAATATTGGTTATGATCTTGTTTTATGAATGTTTGGAGGAATGTGATGAAGTTGTGATGTTAAGTGGAAGTCCTTCCTTATGTTTGTATTGTTATATCGATGAGATATATTCATAAAATGTATATATATGTATATATGTACGTGTCTACGGTAAACTCATACATGTGAGTGAATACATACTTGAGTATATGTAGGTAGACGTACCTATGCATGCTCGTGGATGGATTACCCATATGCATGGGAATACCGATTAGACTAAGGTGACATATATATATATATACTTTGTGTATATATGTTGATCAATGAGTATGAGTGTTTTTATTAAGATATTGAAATAATATTATGTAAACCTATGCACAAAGCAACAAAGACCAGGTCAACAAAGAGGCACATATGGTTTAATAAGGTGTGTAAACATTGCAATAGAAAGTAAATGTAGATTTAAACAAATGTAGAAGTAGTCAAATCCGCACTATTCTCAAGGGCGCCAACTTATGAAATGTGGCGCCAATATAGAAGTGAATGGAATGCATAAGAAGTCTGTAAACTACACATAAGTTTGATAATGCAATATCTTAGCCTTGAGACTCAGTCAAAAGTAAACTTGGCAGCAATATGTGAAGGAATTTGATTTAGGAAACTTGCTATTGAGCTTGTTATTCATTTGACTTAGTAAAAGAGTCTTGTTGTCCCTTGTAACAAGTCGACTTGGCCATTTAAATGGAGAGGATTATTATTTGTTGCAAACCTGTAAGTTAGTTTGATGAGTTGTTGCATGACGATAGAAAGGTGGCATAAATATTAACTTGTTTGTAGCCTTTGGTTGCTCACAATTTAGTATAAATAGAGGTGCCCATTCTACCAATTGCTACACTTTTCAATCCGATTACCTTGGGTTATTATGCTGCCATTTCTGTGCAAAGTGAGTTGAGATTTTGTGTTAGAGAGTTGTTTTGTTGATTTACATTGGTATTGTTGAGAGATTTAGTAAGAATCTAGTAGAGGAATATGGGTTGTTCTTTGAGGAAGTTGCGAGTGATCTTGAAACATTAAGCTAGGAGGTAGGATTAATCAGTTGGAGCTTTAAAATAGGCATGTTGATTTCTACTCCTTTGTTATTATGTTGGAAAGATTGTTTATTATGTTGTCATGTTTGGAAAGATTGTATTTTATGTGTGTTATGATGCTTGCATGTCTTTTGAATGTTCCTTGATTGTTTCTTGTATTGGGAGACCTTTCTTTTGGGTTTATATGTATATAGATATTATACTATATTGGGTTTTATACAGTTTTATACTATTTATACTATACGTATAATGTCAGTACTATACATAGCATGAGTACACTCTAGGTGCGTAGCATAAGATAGAGTTGTTTTGAGATTCTTGTAGCAATGCCATTTAGATATGAGTTAATGGAAAGGTTGTTCATGGGGTTAGGATAATCCACGAGAAAGGGGATAACCTTAGAATATAATACTAATGGTCAATAAAATCGAGCAATTAAATGTGGTGAATAGATGACCTCACTCGAAGTTACTAGGTGATGAATCTTTGGCCAAAGTAATATAGGTAGCCACTGCCTACACTGTTAGTTCACTTTGTGATCCAATTTACATTCTAGGTTGAGGTAATCATACATGTAGAAGTAGACATTATGGTAGCTCTAGATATGTAGGACACGTCACTATGCTTAGGAAAGGTTATTTGAAGGATGAGGTTACCAAATCAATCTCTTCGTCGAAGGGAGGGTCATCTTACCAAGTTTGGTAGATGTGCGAGGGACTGCAGTAAGTCCATGGTTGGCGAAAAAGCGGTTGAGTGATGCTTCTCCTCATGCAATTGGTGGCCAAGATTTGGGAGGACATTTTAGACCATTTATATTTCTAGTTAATGTAAGCTTGTTAAAGCTATGCATGTAGTCATGTGCCCATCTATATGGAAATTGTAAATGTGAAATGTTATCTTGAATATATTTATGTAAAGTGAATTCATACTTATATTATTGAAATGTTTCTTTGATTATGCAATGGAAAGGTTTGGAAAGGTTATGTTTCAAATGGTGGATTTCTTATTGAATAGAAAATAATTTTTTATTGCTTATTATGTTAGATGCATATACTTTTCACTTGTGGATAAAATTTAGTAAAATTACTAGGTAGAACAATGGTCATGTTATAGAAATGCACGCTTATGTGAAATCAACTTAAATGGAAATGTGTTATTTTGTATTTAGTGTTGTGTTCAAGCAGTGATTGGGCTGCTGATAAGATCCCTTGGTCATGACTACATGAAATGGTATGAGAGCAAGGTTTGCTCACCGAGGAGTTGTAGAGGAATAGAGAGCTTCAGCGTTGAAATTGTCCTGAAAGGCTTGAGAGGTTTATTGTGGTGCTAAGGGTAGGCCCGGTAATTGCAGAGGAAACACATTGAAATTAAGTAGAGGATATTCGTGATTGTTAGTAAAATGCCCCTAAGAAGAACTCCCAAATGGAATGTTTTAGTTTCGTGGTTGATATTTTAAGGAATTTAGTTGTAGATTTGAGGAGGAATCTAGAATTGGAAATATGGGATGATGATGAAAAAGGATAGATGACTCCATCAAGAAAAGAGAAATGAACAATCGATAGATGGAGAGGAACGCTTCCGCAATTTTGATCGAATTGAATGTTGGCGCATGAATAAACATTTAATTTGCTTGTGATTGTGAATATTGTTGTCCTATGGGATTTCCTTTGTTGTGGCATAGAAATGTATGTTTATGAGTTAAATCAATTTAAATGGAAATGTGTTGTTTGATGAGTTCAATGTTGTGTTTGTTGCGTGACTGGGTGGTTTTGATAAGATCCCCTAGTCACAATTTCATTACCTGCACACTTTTTGAAACAGGGACAAGATCATGGTAAAAAGTTGCATTTGCCACCCAACTACAACAACTAGACAGGGTTCTAGGAATGTTTTCTTTTCATTGTTAAATTTCCTTATGAGGTGTCATTCAACTTAGATGCACACTGAGGGGTATCTCTTATGTTCAATTCACACAAGACTTCCACCTGGCCTCATTGTTGGGGTACACCACACTTGGAATTCAATTTGGTAGTTGCACAAATTAAACACTCAACAAACATAAGCATGTAACATGTTTGTTGGGGTTTTCAACTTAGCACCCACTACAAAAGCCCTAATGATTTACCACTTAAACTCATCCCAGTCAACAGATATTAGGATACGCATTCACTCAAGACAAGTAAAAAGGCATTTTCTATTTATTAAAGTCTTTAGAAGATAACTAATGCAATTAAAATTTCGGTTTTCAACTACCTAATTTAACCGATATCATAGTTAGAAAATTCTGCAAGTTCATTTATCGCTTGAGCTCATCCCATTCAATGGGATATTAGGAATAGTAACATTCACTCAAGACATGTATTAACACGGATTCTATTTATTAAAGTCTTTAGAATATAATGAATGTAATTAAAATCTGGGTGTTCAATTGCCTGATGTACCCATATCGCAGTTGGAAAAATCTGTAAGTTCATTTCAGATCGTAGGCACTAGCAAAGTTCATTTGGCCAACAGGTTACTAGTTGAGCACTTGTCAGTTGAGTCCTGTCAGATAATTCGTGACACTCCAGTAAGTTTCAGTTTCAGACTTGCAAGATTCAGACTTGACTCAGCTGCTGAAGCAAAATTCGCAGCAGGGATTTCAAAAACATTTTTTTTCATTTTCTTTTTATTCTTGTGTTTCAGTTGCAAACTCAGCAGATTTATGTGATCTCTAAATTTATTCTTTTCTAAGCTTCTCATGCATTTATTTCAGTTTTTTTTTTTGGTGTAATTATGTGTTTCTTTTGGCAAATTTTGCGGAGTTTGGAGCCTGAGTCAAATTTTTGGGCTGCCAAGTGTGAGTTTTCCAACTATGCCGCATATCATAGGACATTGTCTGATTACCCACATGAATCTT
>VDFB02017296.1:0-108649 GCA_007258455.2 Sequoia sempervirens
CCAAAACCAAAATGTGTGATGGAAGACAATGGTTCTTTTTAAGCCCAATTTCAATGATGTGATAGCAAACAAGATGTTTGTTTTAAACCCCAAATTGAAGTGTGTAAGCAATGATTAGAGATGAAAGATGGAATGTGTGCACCTAGACTTTCTTTAGCTCCAAATTTCTTGTCCACTTGATCCAATTTTTCCTTTGAAGTATTTATTTTTTCTGAAACCAACAACAAAGCCAAAACCCTAACAAGATAATTGATCACTAATATTAGAGGGTTAGTTAGTCAAGACATCTGATTTTTGGAAATGTGTTTTGCATCAAAAATAAAAGAACAGAGAATAGACCCTTACTGAAATTTCTAGAGCTTTCCAAAAATGTAAAAAAATCCAAAACATTTGTTGTTTTGCATCAAAAATGATTTTTTTATGAAAAATCGTTAAAAAATTATAAAAAATTCAAAAAAGGTCCTAAAATTCTGATTTTTTGACTAAAGGTGCCTGATATCATCCTTAATCTACAAAAACAAAACTGTGTAAATATCTACAACCGTTTGTGAGATATAAGTAAGTCTTTGTAAAACCCTAGTTTTCAAAGATCTATTTTTTGTATAATTATTTTTCATCCAAATTAAAAACATAAAGAACCGACCCCTACTAGAATTTAGAGAGATTTCTAGAAATGTAAAAACATCCAAAAATCTTGATAATTTTCTCTCAAAATTGATTTTTCATGAAAAATAACAAAAAAATTATAAAACATTAAAAACAACTCCAAAAAATTTGTAGAATTTTTTTTGTGAAAAGATCTTCAGCTTTTTGAGAGATATGGTCAAATCTTTGAAAATTAGGGTTTTGTCCCAAATAATGCAAAACCTACAACAAAAAATATCCAACTCCAAAATTCCTCAAAATTTGTCAAAAAATTTTAGGTTCAACAACGTAATTAGGGCTAAAATATTAAGTTTAATGCAATAAAGCATATAAATCAAACCCTAATAAACAATGAAGCACAAATGAGCATAAAGACATAAAACATAAAACAATATTACCAAATCTTCATGCCACCATTGATTCACCTCCATTGCACTTCTCCATTTTGCTTGAATATAATAATTGCCTTCAGATTTGAGTGTGTGCAATAATAAGCCTATGACAAGTGACTAACAAAATATTGAAGATTGTTGTATCACACTAGCAACATGTACTTGCATAATATGTGTAGATAATGAAAATGACAAGGGTAAGGTATTTTATAGAAAAGACAAATTTGAATGAATGGTTGAGATTGGATGTCAATAAGATGTCTTAATCAATGGCCAAGATTGAAAGTTGAGATATGGAGTAGGGTTAGGGAAAAATTAGGGCAAATGATAAAGATGAAGGGTTGAGATTGAATTATGAGATAATTCAATCAAGGGCTAGGATTAAATGAGATGTCAAGAGATAAGATTTGAGGTGGAAGATAAGATTGGCATGGATAAAGAGGTGATAGGAGAAATTAAATAATAAAAATTATTTAATTTAGGTGGCCAATGAATAATTAAATAATTAAAATAATTATTTAATTATAAAGGAATGTGACAAAATGAATCATTTTGAATTAAATAATGATTTAATTCAAAATTCAAGAGAGTGGACTAAATTAAATAAATAAAATTTATTTAATTTATGAGAGAAAGGCTAATGAATAATTAAATAATTAAAATAATTATTTAATTATAGTGAAAAGTGGATAAAAATTTTAAAAAATAGAATTTATTTAATTTTAGAAAGAAGAAGGCATAATTAGTGACGTAAATTTATTTAATTAATCAAGGAGGAATAAAGATGAAAAAAAATGAATTAATTAAATAATTTTAATAGAAGAATTATGACTTAAGAAAATAATTAAATAATTAAAATTATTTAATTATCAAAGACAAAGGGGAAATGATGGAGAATTTAGAAATTGCAAGCTTGGGACAATTTTTAGTGTCTACACATTTTACCTCACAGAGTACAATGAGGGTCATTAGATCAATAGTCTAAAAGCAATTTTGAGCCCCATGAGAATTATAAATCATGGGTACATTTTACTTGCAGAATAAAATGAGGAACATTATATTATATTTTAAGACAATGGTGGCAAATAAATATTATAGTCTACTCCTTAAACCCATCAATAATTTCCACTCTAAGGCCCCTACTTTTCTATGAGAATTATTTTTAGATTGGATAGATTCGCTATCATAATTAATGCATTTTCTTATTATTTTCAAGATTTGCCAAAAAAAAATTACAAAATTTTAATGATGTAAAAAAATTGCCAATAATTTTTTATTTTTTTTTGAAAAAGGGGAAAGATTCACCATTATAAATTAATATTTTTTCTTAAAAAAATGAAAGTTTTGCTAGGATTTTATATCTTTTTTGAGGGAGGTTTCTTAAAGTTATCACTGTGAATCTTATATGCAGTGAGAGTTCATTAACATATTGGGTTATATTGATATGAGATGGTTATCTTCATATGATTTGGAGATGTTGCTATCTTTGGTTCCATGGAGGACTCTTCAAGTCTTTGGTAGAGATGTTGGCTATGATTTTTTAGTTTGACAAAAATGATCCTTGTTTACAAGATGAATGTCATTGTGTCATGGTGGACTCTTGATTATGCATTAAAGTGTTGGCATGATACATGTGCTCTTAGGAGAAAGTATGTTGATTTGGCATAAATGATCTTATTTGAGGAGATGTAGACCATGACATCATGGAGAGTTCTTGATTCTTGATATTGGAGGTTTGGAGATAATTTTATATTATTTGATTAATGTTGTATAATCATGTTTCTTGTGAGATTTTTGGTTATTGTGGTGTTGTATTGGAGTTTAGTTAGCATGAGATGATTGGTTGTACACCTATTTCAAACTTGGATGACGCTAGGAGATCTCTTGTTCTTGAATATCATGTTCAAATAATTATTATTTGACAAGGTTTTTAGTAGGAAGATTGAGGAGCCTACACCCAGGTTGAACGTGAATTCAACATGATCTATTGAGGAGATTGTTCTTAGAGTGAGTCAAGTTGACTTGGTTATCCTAGAGGAACATTTTGATTCCCTACTCTTGGTCCTCTTGGTGGAAAATCATTTGAAAGGTTTTTCCCAACTTGATTTTAGATGCATTTGTTTCGTGCTTTGTTTTCTCATGGGAATGAGTCTTGAGCTATGGATGTTGGTTTTGGAGGGCTTATCTAAGGATTATTTTTCTCAAGTTTTTGTTACTTTTTCTTCTCATGGGAATGCGTTTTTACCTTATTTGAGGAGCATAAAGGATGTATTTGGGATGTATTTGATTGGCTTTGTGAATGAATGTTTTTGTTTGGTCTTCCTTTGGTTTGAGAGGCTTACATCATGGTTTATGGTTGGATGTTGATAATAGTTTTCTTTTGGGGGATTTTTGAAGGATATCATACTTGTCACAACTTGGGTATTTAGAGTTATTTTTTGATTTGTAGGCTCTCTCTTTGGTCTTGTGTTTCTTCTTGGATGTTTGTGTCCACATGACATGGGATTTGAGGTTTTTATTGAGCTATTATGATCACTATGTTTGCAGTCGTGTTGTTAGTGTACCTTATTATTTTCAAGTGAACACATGGAGGTTCTTTTATATGTTTCTTTTACTAAGTGTGGAGAAATTGGGAGAGTTATGGAGACTGGCGGTGAGAGTTGTGTTGTAGTAGTTTCTTTTGTAGGTTTTGCTTATCTTTATGGATGTTCCTTGGTACTACATGACGTTGGTTACAACTTCTATGTGAGTACTATTTGTGGACCTTTGGATGCCTTAATCATTTTTAGATTTAGTATTACCCATGTAGTGGGAATTCTAGGATAGTGGACTTGTGGTTATGGATTGGGTTGGATATGTTGATTACATATTAATGATAAGTTTAATTTTTAAAATTTATGATGAATTTTATTCATGAGACAAAATATATAAGTGACTCTTCAACTTTTGCATTGTAAAATTGTATTTTCACATATATTTTATTATCCTTGAAATTAATTAAAATCATCATTCCTTTGAAATTGAGCAAAACAACATGAACAACTTTTCGTATTCTAAATTATGCAATTTTTTATTTTTGAAAACAATTAAGTTATCATATGGCTTTTAAATGGCTTATTTTATTCAAATTAATGTTGGAAACTACTTGCAAGAAGTTTGATGATTGGAAACCATTTTCATGAACATGATTTGAATTGAATTAAAGGGTTTACACTAGCTAATAGTGATTAATACCACTATATTAAACTACTAATGTTGTGAATAACTCGGTATTCTACATATAACCCCTCAAATAGACTAATCAAAGTACTCTCCAACTAGAACATTATTATAAACCTCACAACTTCCAAGAAATGAAAGATTATTGAAAGTAGTCACTTTCCAAGTAAGAAAACTTTTGTTGTTCCACCTTGTCAGCGAGTCAAAACCCAAATCAACAAATAGCTATGTTCAACAGAGTCCCTGGAGATTGTACTATCCCTTCTACCTCGTTTCCCTACACAATCATTTGGATTTATCTTATTGGCATGGTTGTAACCTTGCAAATAATAGTGACTGCCCATTCAACCATAATTCTCAACAAATTTAATTTTTAAACATTAACAACATGATCATTAACCTTTTGTTTCTATCATGGCCATTTTATCAATCCCTTTAATCACAACCCTTTCCGTGCAAGTACACTATTTTTGTTACAAAGAAATAAATTTTTAAGAGTAATATTGCAAAAAAACATCCAATCAAATTCAATTGAAATATTAAAAGAACAATTTTAGCTAACTATTTCATATAAGAATAAATAAGATAAGCCAATTAAAAAAAAGATGAGTTTCCATTATAAATTTGTATTCCATTTCATAGAATAATTGAAATTCACCTGGAATATTTTTATTTAATTTTAAATTAAAAAATTCAACTCTATAATTTAAAAGGAAATTTATTTCATTTTCTCAAAACATGGAATGTGGAGTGTGAACTCAAAATTTATCTCATTTCTTGAAAAACATAAAATGTAGACTATGCAGACTCAATAATTTTTGCCATATAAATTTTTATTTTCTCAAAATATAACGTGTAGGAAATTGCATGCACATGTTCATGCCCTTCAGTCACACGTAGTTCTCAGCATTACAAGGATATGCATTTCACCACCAAGAATGGCATGTAGGCCATAAAATCACAGGGAAACTACCATTTGTCCCAACTCGACTAAACTCAGTTAATTACTGTGGAAGATGCATCGAGCAGTTTAAGAAAAAAGGAAGTTGAACTTCATTTAACATTAAACCGATTCAAACAAATTGCATGTACAATGAAAACATAAATATTTTCACCAGCTTAGAAAAAGCTCTAATTCTCCTTTGAAACCAGTAAAGCACATCATGCAGGTATTCATCTTCATAAGCAATGGGAATAAGGACAGGGAAACTACCATTTCTCTCTCAACTCCTTGGAAATCAATTATTTACTCTTGAACATGCAAGAAGCAGGCCAATGACAAATCTAAAAGCCTTCCCAAAAAAAAGAGGAGGAAATGAAATTCCTTTTACATCAAACTGATTAAGTAGGTATAATCTAAACATAAATATTCTAACCAATTGAAAAAACAGAACTTCCTTTAACGTGCAAGTATCGAAGCCCACCTTGTCGGGTATATTACCGAGGCTTGTGGTACACCATTGAATTATACGTATGGCTTGCTTATGTTAATGTGCCTATACGTGTTAATGGACCCACATGTTAAACTTAATTCATATTAGCATTAGAGCCTTAATGGGTCAGCCTACCCTTATGTCAATTATTGAGAGGTATAAATCGAGGCAATGGCTCCCACCATATCAATCATTTGTTTATCCACTTTGTATCAATTGATTACATTCTAAGTGATCCTTTTCATACCTTTGTGCACCACCATATACTGGTATTCTATCTTCAGCGTTTGTGGAGTTATTTTGTTCGATTATGGACCTGTAAATATAATCTATCCTCACTGGTAACAACGATGGGCAAATTACCATTTCTTTATCTACTCCTGAAATTCCATTATTTACTCTAGAACTCACATTATTTACTCTAGAACTCACAATCAGCAGTATTTCAACAGAAATGTAGTAAGCTTTATTTGAAAAGGAGATGAAAATTCCTTTTATATTAAAATTTAAAAGAATTTAATCAAATTAACTGTACAGTGTTAATCTAAGTATGTTCAGTGTTAATCTAAGTATGTTCACCGACTTAACTTGGCCATTTTCCATAGCATATCACATAGATGCACTGAATAAATAATTACGATTTAGGTGTTCCATTGAACACCCAATTAGCTTGTCATCTATGCAATATGAACGCGGCTAGAGATAATTTGAAAAATATTCATTCAACTCAAAATGAAGTCATTCGAACCATCTCCGAAGCTCTCCAGTACCTTGTTTTAAACCATTTTTCTTATCTGAATTAGAGTTGTTTGAAAATAACTTGGACCGGTACCGTGCAACTAGCTTATCCAGATCATCTTCAATCTCCTTTCCGCTATTTGCCTTTTTCTTCGGTTTTTTACCATTCTGCTTATCTGAAACTGCATCAATACTATCATTAAACTTCCTTTTCGCAAGCTTTTGCTCATGCGCATTTTGTTGCAACTTGACCTTTTTTTGGCCAGGGACAGATACAGAAAGTTGCACTCCTTTGGCATCCTGCACATTCAGAAGCTCTGGTAACATTAAAACAAAGAAAAATAGAATGCTAAGGGTATAAATGCAGCCAAAGAATATCATTTTGTAAATAACCATATAGATCATACCTGCGATTGACGCTGACTTGTAGATTTATCTGTCATATGCTCTTTTTCTTTGGCCTCTGCTGCACCTTTTCCAGGAACAGCTTTCTGCTTTTGTTTCTTGAAACTACCACTGGTATTTGACTCACTGTTATCCTCCATCTTAAGATTTTCTCTGCCAACCTTGCGTCTATTTTTTCTATCCTTTTTGCTCCGTTTTACTGCATTTTTTTTCTCTTCCTCTTTTGAAGATTTAGAGCTCTCAGACTTGTCTCCTACACTCACATTTGTCTCAGTTTTATTTTGACTTCTCTTTCTCTCCCTTTTGTTCCTTTTTACTGCATTTTCTTTCACTTCACCCTCTGAAGTTTTAAAAAAAGATTCCTTGTTCCCTAGACTCTCACTTGTCTGGGTTATATTTTGCCTCTGCTTCTTGGCAGACACTACTTGATCACCATTTCTAGTTTTAGCGGAGGCAACTGACAACTTACGCTTTTGCAACTTTCGCACGTCTTCAATTGCAAACTCGACAATAGGCCGATGCTCTGGCCCAAATGTTTCTGCATTACAATATAAAATGTCAGATCTTTAAATACAAGTTGAAGTAAAAACACCAAATAAGTTCCACTTCTCTTATGCTTACGCTACATCAATTCTATTAGCTAAAATCTGGCCACTGACCAGTCTTATTTAGATGTTCCTCGGGATTTTAATTTTTTACATCATCTGAATACTAATCATGTTCCATTTAGTAAAATATGGCAACAACCTGTTATCTAAAAATACTATAGACAATCTGAAAAGATATCATAGTGAAAAAAATAAATCATCAAAACCAATGTTCATTCTGATATGGTTGTCCAAATATTCCCATCCAATATGAAATGACTGGAAATGTTATATTTATCTAAATCATTTAACATGTTAGAAGGAAAGAGGAGGTGAGACCTGGGTGGTTATTGAGCACACGAAGAGCCACAAGTGTATGTTCATGTTCACTGAATTCAATGAAAGCCACACCTCGAGATCTGCCCTTTACAGTGCTAACAGGCTTCTTAATATCCCTCAAAATTTTCACCTGATATGTACAGAAGAGGTGCACCATTAGACAAAAATGTTTAATCATTTTGATCCAACAAATACATATAAATAAATATGCAATGACTCTTTCTCAACCTGCTTAATCACAGGGTTTTGTTTGGATGCACGTGACTGTACTGCATCGATGAACAGTTTCTTTAGTTCTTTTTCTGTCATAGACTTCGGCACATTGTAAATTGCTAGCCTTGTTCTTGAAACATGGAAATTTGGACTCCTAAGTTTTATTTCCTTTTGGCGTGCCAAACTGCAAACACACAGTAGACAGTCATTAAAAGCTGAAAGCAAACCCAACTGTTCAAAATGAAGGGAAAAAAAAAGTATAATGAAAATCAAGAAATTCCACATATTCTCATACAACAAGATTTCAGATTTAAAAAATACATAAGGGAAAAAGAATAGGAACTTATTTTTTATCACAACTTTCATCATCACATATAATATTTTTTTATTTGATTAGTGGATTCCCCTTGTAGGCTAAGCTCCTGTTTAGATGCCACGACTTCGGAGTGACTTTTGTGTCAACCACAACTCACACTCGCCTTGTCTATTAGGATACTCTGAATCTAGGGTCGAATGCAACATTTTATCCAATTTCAACACTTGAATGTCTTCGAGAGATTTGAACTCAAGGCTCTGCTATGAAAGCCCCAACGATTTATCCCTTGAGCTCATCCCATTCAGCATCAGCCAATAAAGATTATACAAATACAATAATTTAACACTAAAGTAAATAAAATTATATAAAGCAAACTGGAAGTCTTCAAAACTGTGGTCCACGGGGAAGCATCCCCACCCCTCACACCCCTGTCCCTGTCCCTTGGCGCATTTCCGGGAATGCGGGACATTAGGGGACGGCAGACGTTAGGGGATGTCCCCTTGCTGTCCCACCGATTTTTCTATTCGTAGGAAACATCCCCAAACGCATCCCTAAAATCAATGACATCAAGGACCGCAAAGCGGACGTCTGGCCATCCCCAAGACAGCTTAGGACATCTCAAACGTCCCCCGACTGTCCCAGGGATGGTCAGGTGTCCCCCATGGAAAAGCACACCCACGAATCAATTTTACCAAAAAAAAAGGAGCTTTTAATTATCTTTTAGGGTTGTATAGGGGGTGATGATCCCACAAACTCTCCCGGGCCTCTTATACACCCTAAAATCGTTTTATTCAATGCAAAACAAAAAAGTTAAGAAGAGCTGCAGCGCCGCCTCCATAGTCCATTGCTGTGTGTTCACACTTCACTGTTCAGTTTTACTTTTAGTTTTAAACTTTTACAAGTGGGAAGGGGATTTGAGAGGTGGTGACACCTTCCCTACAAACTAAAGCAGGGAAATTTAAATCTCAATAACACTGCAGTTGAAAACTTGAAGCTTGGCTGCCTGAGTTAAAGTTCAACTGTGAAGAAATTTCAAAGAGCATACAACAGTGTCAAGGTATGTTATTTTGTCTTCTTTTTTTTTTTTTTTTGTTTTTCAGCTTGTTAGAGAGGGTTTGAAAATTGTAACTGGTTTTAATTCAAACTTTTAAAAAATGTTTTTGTTTCAGATTTTCAGTTTGTTATACCACAAAATGAGTACTTGCAACAGTTGTAGTCATGATTTAAATCAGACATTCAGGGTGGAATCATACTAGGTTTTTGGTGATTGCTGATGTTCTTAGTTGCTGATCAAACACTTTCAGATTTGCATTATTGCATATTATGTAATCTGGGTATGATTCTAATGCAATTTCTTAAGCCATAATCAAATCTAAGTTATTAATTCATGCAACTGTTTGGAATTGGTTTATTTTGCAAATATCTATATTTTCTATATTTCTTGGTAAAAACCCCAGATCAGAGGGGGTTATTATAAAATATAACATTGGAACAGCAGGTTGAAATGGAAAAGTTGGTTGGGGTGAGTGAACAAAAAATCATTGGTACTACTCACGATAAGAAACAGTCATCTATTGATCAGTATGACTATTCCAATGTATCAATTGGAGAGAGTTGTGATATAGGGAAGAGGAAGGCCATTTCTGCTACAAGTGAAAAAAATATAGTGGTGGGGTTAATGAATTGGCAAAAACGTGAGCAATCCGATGATTCAGTGGTCAAATTCTTTTATGCCCATGCTATTCCATTTCATTTGGCAAGGTCTCCTTATTTCAAAGCTATGTTGAAAGATGCAATGGCAGTTGAACCCTCTTATGCTCCCCCTGGAGAACATAGATTGCACACCACCCTCCTTGACAAACAGTATTCGAAGGTGAACATGTTAATGGAGGAGATGAAACAAATATGGATTAGGACTGGTTGTTCTATTGTCATGGATGGCTGGATTGATATTCGACATTGGCCAATAATTACTATTATTGTTATATGCCTTGCTGGTTCATAATTTCTTAGAGCTATTGATTGTTTTGGGAAACATAAGGATGTTGATTACCAGTTTGTCATTTTGAAGGAGGCCATAGAGGAGGTTGGGTCTTCTAACGTTGTGCAAGTTGTGACAAATTCAGCTCGTGTTTGTAAGTTAGTTGGTTTGATGACAGAGAGTGCTTACAAACATATTTTTTGAACTCCATGTTGTTTACATGCTTTGAATAATGCTTCGAAAGACGTTGGCAAAATAGATTGAGTGAAGGTAGCAATGGCCAAAGCTAGAGACATACAAATGTTTGCATATAAACCATTACACTTCACTTGCACGATTCTGATCTTATTCAAAGAAAGAATTTCTCAAATCAGTTGAAACTAGATATGCTAGCTATTTTATTTTGCTAGAGAGAGGTACAGGATGCTCTACAATCCATGGCGATTTGTGGAGTGGAAAAAGTTGTCTCAATCAAAGACAAAAGAAGGGAAGGTGGTGAGAGAAAGGGTGCTTAAAGACACTTGGTGGTCCAATATTAGGTAAGAAAAACTATTTGATGTTGTGCTTTGTTTTACTTTTTAGTTTCAAATTTTTATTTACATTATTAATAGTGTTAATCATTAATGTCATAATTTTTAATTTTAAAAATTTTAAATGTTGTTTGCAGGTATATTTGCTCTATCATTTCACCTATTGTGGGGGTAATCAGGTTTGCAGATACAGACTCTCCTAGCCTTGGAGAGATTTATGAGACTTTTGATAGCATGCTTGATCAAATGAAGCAAGCAATTTGTGTGAAGGATCTTGGATTGCAATTCTATGAGCATATTAGGCCTATTGTCACAGGTTGAACACAATAAACAACCCTCTTCATATGGCTGCCTATGCTCTTAATCCGGAGTGGTATGCACCTAGACCTAGTTGAATGCTTTTCAGGACGATGAGGTAATAGCGGGGCTTATGACAGCCCTTCATAAAATGTATAGCACCAAAGAGGTAACCATAATTTGAGAACAATGGCTTTAGTTTTCCGATCTTCGGGGTCCTACATTCAGCAAACCAAAGGCTAGGATGGATAGGGCCACTATTGCACGAAAATAACCCCACTAGATGGTCAAAATTTCATGGGAAGGACACACCAAAGTTGAAACAACTTGCTATTCATTTACTCTCACAAATTGCTAGCTTCTCTACTACAAAGAGGAATTGGTCCACATATGCTTCATCCACTTGATTAAGAAGAATAGGTTTGATAAGTAGGAGGTATTAATAAGAATAGGTTTACCAAGAAACGAGCAAAAAAACTCGTTGCAATTCATAATGCCTTGTAACTTCATGATCAGTAGACAATTGAGTATCAACAAACTCCAACAGCACATTGGGATGTTGATCCTAAAGATGTTAGGCAGATTGACGAGGAGGTGCAACCTTGAATGATCGGGCTTCCGTTGGATGTTCCACTTCAGGCAGAGAGTGACAGTGACTCAAATAGTTCTTTTGATATTGATAGCCTGAATGAGGCATAGTCTCATAGATTGTTGTATTTTGAAGTTTGAGACTTTGAGTTACTTTAATTTTAAAATTTAAACAACAAAATGCTTTAATGTTGCTGTCATGAATCTCATGATATTTTGTTGCTGTTTATGCTGCTGTTATACTACTTTATTGAAGTTTATACTACTATTATACTACTGCTGTCATGATTTATTTACATATTGATACTGTTGTTATCAGTTGATATATATCTCTCTTTCTCTCTCTACATATAATATATTTTGAAAAATTCATATATTGTCATCCCCTGCCATCCCCAAAAAATGGCCCTTGGACTGCTGTCCCCGAAATGTGTCCCTTGCTGTCCCACCATCCCCATCCCTGAAACACCAAGGAACACAACTTCAAAAGCTTTCACACAAAAATGTATTATTCCTAAACCACTTTTCTACTCTTGATGGCAATGTCTTTCTTTTTAACGAGTATTTCTTTTATGTTAGTAGGCTATATCTTACTGTTCTTTGAATGCATCTTTGAATTAGATTACAACTATACAGCAATAGTATAAAACAAAACTTACTATACAGCAATAGTATAAAACAAAACTTACTTTTATTTTCTTAAGTGGAGCTCTGAAGATAATGATATCAGAGTTCCTCTCTTAAGCCACTCCACAAAATCTCAGATATGGATAAGTTTCCATGTGAAGAGATTGTACTCATCCTATTGCACATCTAGTCTATGATGTGTCGAACTTTGTCATAGAAGTGCAAGGTAGGACCCTTTATGAAGATTGATCTCACATGCCTTTGCACCCACTACATGAAATATACTCTTCAGCAGGCTGAAGATGCCCTCATATCATTATAAACAACAGGGACAGCACAGGTATAATTTCCAGTTGACCCTATCTCATCATAAAATGTAGGGATACATTTGACACCCCCAATCCCAGAAACAACATTATCTTTGCAATTTCTTGTATCACCAAAGCTAAGTTGGTGCAAGCCTAAGAACCCACAGCTCCTTACAGCAGAAGCAAAGAAGCTAGCATAATCAGATCCCTAGCAATGGTTCCCTCATCAAAATCACTAATCTTCCAAGAACACTCACCGATCATACAGAGGTGCAATCATGAATCTAGAGAAGACACCTCAGCACTAGGTGTGTCCAATACAACAAAGAACCATGAAATCCTCCAAGGTAGAAAACACATCATCTAGATTGTAGACAACCCTAGTCACATACATATCTCCAAAGCAAATTAGAGCAAAGCCCAAGAAATATTCTGACCTAATTTGTCAGTTTTATGCATAGGTCTACATGTAAAGAGATGTACCCGTCCTATTACACATCCAGTCTATGATTGTGTCAAACTTCATCATATCAGTGCAAAGTAGGAACCCTTTACAAGGATTGATCTGATATGTCATTGCACCCATTATGTGAAATATATTCTTATACAGGAAGATGATGTCTCCACATTGTTATAAGCAATGGGGACAACACATGTATGATTTCCAGTTATCCTCATCCCATCATAAAATGTAGGGATGGCAATTTCTTATATCACCAAAGTAAAGCCAGTGCAAACCCAAGAATCCCAGTTTCTTACAGCAAGAACAAAGAATCGAGCATAATCAGATCCCAAGCAAGATTTCCTCATCAGAATCCCTGAACCTGCAAGAACTCAGTTATCGAATAGAGATGCAGCCATTAATCTAGAAAAGACATATCAAGTGCTAGGTGTGTCTGATGCAACAAAGAACCATGGAGTCCTCCATACCAGAAAACATAGATAACCCTAGTCGTTAGATATCTTCAAACCAGGTTAGAACCAAGTTGAAGAAATATTACTGATCTGATTTATAGATACACTTTCTTTGCAAGCTTCAATGCATTTTTGGTCAAATTACCATGGCACAGGCCCAATTACCTCTGTAGATTTCTGTGCAGGGACTTCACATTGTATTTATTAAGGTTTTAAACTGTGTTCCACAGGGATGCATCCCTGGCTCTCAAACCCCCATCCCCACCCCAATGGTATTTTGGGTACAGGGGATGGCAGGTGACGTCCCCTGGCCGTCCCCAAAAATCTTAAATCTTCAAACATTTCCAAAATGTGTTGCAGAAACAGGAAATGCCATGGGGACATTTGGCCATCCCCAAGACATTCAGACATCCCCCAACTGTCCCAGGGACAGCCAGACATCCCCAATGGAAAGGAATTTTTTTTATATTGTTTAAAAATGAAAAGAGTTCATTACATTAAAAAAAACTGTTAAATATATCATGACAGCATTATAATAGCAGCAATAAATATGTCATGATAGTAGTATAACAGCAATAAAATTAATTATGAGAGCAGTGACAGCAGCAATAGTAGTCTAACAGCAATAAATATATCGTGATTCAAAGAAGACAAAAGCGATGAGAAATTGCATAGCACAAAAACAGGTACATTTCCATTGTTTAGTGGATTCTTCTAAGAAGGAAAAACAATTGTATATAGAAAAGTGCAAAAAACAATGGCAGAAGCCCTAGAAGCCAAAATTGCAGTAATGCCAAAAAATTCAGCTGAAGCATAGATTGATGGTGATATTCAAGACTTGAGAAGCAATATAAACCAAATATATCAAAAAGACAAGCACAAAATTAATGTTGTTCCTCTTTGAGACGAAAAGTTTCAAATGTAAAACTAGTGCATTTCAGATAGATAAATGAAGTAATGAGTATATCACAATTCCACAGTTAAAAATTCAGTTCACTTGAGAAATTGTTAATTATTATATCAATGCCCATGGATAACCAAATTAGGTCAATGGGACTCAAGAGTACAGAAGTTTACAATAGAAAGTTCTAAGAAGAGAAACCTAGAATGGCCCCACAAGGGGAAGAACAAAAACAAAGAAATATGAAACAACAAGAGATCACCCACATAAGTGGTAAGCAAAAAATGGGAGAATTGAGTGTGTTGTGAAAGTATTTACAAAAATTTATCATCCATGCAAATATCAAAGAAGATAATGCATGAAATACAGTCATCCTTTTGAAGATGAAAATTCTGAATCAAATATAACACTATTGACCTTCTGAACATATCAAAGCATTTCTGTCTGACCAAATGAAGTCATACTACTTATTCAGGCCTGCACCCTTAAAATTTATAGTAAGTAAGATGGTTCAGATATCTTACATTTGACGCTTAGACATATCTTCTTTTGATACTCCAGCTGCAGCAGGTGTGCCTTCTAAAATAAGACCTTCCTATTGGATTTAAATAAGTAAACAGTAAGCGTAAATAAATAACAGGTCAAACGGCTCCACCATATTTAAGTACACACTGAGCAAAAAGCATAAATAAATATCAAATGCATTGTACAGAAGAACCTTGCCAAATGAAGAAATTGACAAAAAATAACAATGGCGTCATATCATCTCACCTTAGTCAGATAGAGGTTGCGGTGATCGTGAACCTCCTTTTCTACCTTCTCTTTTGCCTTCTGATCAGCTGATGTTTTGTCTATAGCCTTCAAAACTGTCAATGCTCTTCCTTTCATAGTAATTCCTGAATCTGCTAAGCCCTGTCTTGTTTCTGCAGCCAATATAGAAGCTTCAGCTCCTTCTATCGTTTCATACTCAATGAATGCTGTCCCCTTTGGTCGCCTTCATCGTCAAATTCACCATAATTAGACCCAAAGACTATTCTGGCAACATAGAACAACTAAAAGCATCCAAATAACTATTCACAATTTCACACTACTCAATGATGATTTAAGCTCGCAAAATTTACAACCATAATCAAGAATTAAATAATATTAAAATGACATAATGAAAATAAACTTAGCATACTTTGTAAGTTGATGAAGAACACGGTGAACAGATTTAATTTTCCCAAAAACTGAGAATCGTGTTTTTATCTCTTCACTATTGATGTCAAATGGAAGATTACTTATAAATATTGTTTTCTGTAAGCTCTCATCTTTTTGTGTGCAAGAACCCTTTTGAACAGCTATTTCTGCTCCACTGTTAGCATTTTCTTCTTTGAAATCCACATTTGTAGTTTTACTCGTGGAAATCTTTTTATTTTCAGGAACCATCACCCTTGCTCCAGTGGACTCTTCAAAGTTATTTTTGACACTTGAAATCAAGGTGCAATCCTCTTTTGCATGAGAATTAATGATATTGCTGAGTACTTTCTTTGCTATGTCAACCTCCTTTAAGATATTCAAATGTTCTGCCCCAGCTTTTCCATCATCTTTGATAGATGCAGTGTTAGTATCAGGCCTGTGTTCATCAACACAATTATCATGTATTTGTATGCTAGAGGCAGGATATCCCTCTAAATTGTTGTCTGATTCATCCTCACTAGCTGTATCATTATCCTCTAGGTCAGACATTTCACTGCCAGAAACTTCACCTCCTATAGCAAAGACATCAAATCATTGATCAGAAATGTATTCAGCAAACATCATTTATTCACTCTCAAATGACTACAACAAATATCCCGTAGCCATTTATCTTATTACTGATTGTTAATGAAAACTGTAACTTGTAAAACAGTAGCATGAATAGAAATCTGAGACTCAATGAAGCTTCATAACAATGAGGAGAAACAAAAAGCAAAAGATCCTTTGTACGGATTGCTTTCTCTCCAACCATATAAAGCAGTTTTGGCAAGGACTTGGGGTTTAACATGTTACAAAATGCTAACAATATTGAACGGAAGTAGAACTTTCTCACTGGCTTTTTATTTCAAAGACAAGAAAGGCATCTTGCAAACTATGCCTGACATATGCATAAATGTTAGTTATGAAAACATAGAAGTTTATCATGCTTGATTATAGCTAATTAATTTTGCTAACAAATTGGAATTTCAGAGCTAATTAATTAGTCTTTGTGCCTGTCTTCAAAACTACACGAGTTATTTTCAACAAAACCTCATGACAATCAACCTGAAGCTTCAAAGAACATTCAACTAAATTGGTGTGTTTTACAGTGAAGCTGTAGTATTAAATACTAATTGTAACCTAAAGCACCATAACAACCAGATTGGCAAGTTTAGATACTTGTAAATCAAGTTTCCCAAATAAGGGATCCATAGCAAGATAAATGGGATGACAGAGAAATATTGCATCAATTAGTTTACATGCTGTCAAATCCCTCAATATAGGCATGGAATAGGGGAAAAGAACAGAAAATTAATCAACAACAAAACAAGATACTAAAAGAGGAGCCAACTCACACATCAAATCCCACCAACTTTAACAAGAGGCCATGAAGAATCTAAAACGGAAACAATTTACTTAAACTTTTGGAGCTTTAAGGAACTCGGTGATGCAGGACTCACCCTGTCCTGAGGCAAGTCTATTCTGCCAAGGCCCAAGTATTCAGAACTGAGTCCTGGCCAGTCTGGACAGACTCACAGGACTGGCCAAGTCCCAATGGGTAGACTCAGCCAGTGTAAAGTAAAAAAATTAAAACAGATATAAATAGATAAATTTAAAAATAAAAAACTAGAACCTCTAATGCTAATACCCTAAAAAGCATCTACAACACATCAATATGCTATTCATATCATTTGCACACAGAAACAAGGAGAAAAAAAATATATTGAAGAAAAAAACAGCAAGCGTATTGGGCATCAAACATTGATTAAATTGAGCATGTGCAGGTTTGTAGCAACCCACAATGCATTTCATCAAATTTGAAAAAAACATTTTGAATCTTTTCCTTTTTCATTTGGTATGTCTTCTATGTCGTTATTTTTCCCCATTTTGAATTCATAAAATGAGAAACAAACTTCATTTTTCCTCCTTCTTTTCTTGTTCCATAATTAACTTTTTCTCTTTTCATCTACAAATCCTAAATGTTAATTAATTTTTCCTTTATTTGCTTTTGCAGCCTACTTTAAATTTACAAATTGTTCTAACGTTGGCACCAGTTAGAAAAAATTCAAGTTGGAAGCATACCATCCCCGGGGCTCAAAAATGGGAGTTGGTTTGCAATTATTGCAAACAGAAAATTAGTGGAAGCAGGATTACTCTCCTCAAATTTCACCTTGCACACATACTTAGGCAAGATCTTTGTGCACACAAGTGTCAGTTGATGTTATACACAAGGTCCAAACTCAGAATCTTTTGAGGAGAAAAAGGACCTAAAAAGAGACAAAAGAGAAAAGATGGCAGCCACAGGCCAAAGTCAAGGAGACTCTTCTACTTCTATGATTCCTCCATTCCCTTGCCTTCAGGCATTAATGGTAGTGCTGTCCCTGGAATTCACAGATCTAGATTCGATTCATATGTTGTACCATCATGTAAGATACTGGACTAGTTTTTCCCTGTATTTTGCTAAGTGTGACAAAATGCCACTGAACTAGAGCAGTGATATATCTTCCGTATTTTATTTTTGCTACTTGGGTGTTTATTTCATCAATTGTTTGACAGAGCATCCTATACATAATGCATAAGAGATAATTTGATGATGAACTAATTCATTAAGTTTCCACAGTAATGAACTCAACATTAATATTTATTGACAGAATAATATTTACTATTATAGCTGAAGCGATACAGAGCTAAGTAAATAATTATCTAACTGCAAATTATTGAATACTGCAGATTACATAGAAAACCCTTCTTCTAATAGCTGTGACCATCAATTGGAGAAATTATGGAATCAGACATATAACAGAGATCCCACGACCACTCCCAATAGCACAGCAAGCTACTTTGTTTATTGCAGCGACCCCATGTAGTGTCCAGGTGAGGGTGTGACCTGTTGGTTGGGTTCTTCAGCTAGGCACCAATTCGCAAGTCTGCAATGACTGTGATTTGTTGTATGGAAGGAAATAACATCTTATTCTCTTCACTCGACCCAGGATTCTATGCAGAGCAATAAAATTACTGCTGATATAGTGGCTAGCAAACGGAATGCCGACTTCTCCCTTAATCACTATTTCCTACTCAACGGTTCCCATGCTTGCAGAGATATCAGCTGTAGTCCTTTACATAGAAGCATAAATCCTCAAAAAAATGCAAAAATCACAAATTTTAAAAAATCTCCAGCCGTTTTTCCCCAAAAAATCGCGATTTAATCGGTCGTGATTTTCAACGATGTTCAATGATTTTTAAAGGTTTAAATTGCAAAAAAATTGCCCAACCAACCTGTCACAAAACCCTAACCATGCAAAATTGCTATTTAATTGTGTTTTTTCATTGATTTTTGGCACAAAACTAAGCGCTAGCTGCTGGAACGTGGTTCACCATCAAAAATTCGCTAGATTTCATCAGGTTGCTAAGGAAAATTGCAGGCAGGCAACCTTGAATGGACGTATATTTCTAATAGATGTTAAGGACCTGTGTTACCGGATTCGTACCCACAGGCCTCGAACCCGGTTCGGGTGCGAACCCGGTACGGGTTCGCCTGTGGGTACGTGCTGGGTACGCACAGGGTGCGTGCCCAGCAAGTACCATGCCCTTTGGTACGCGGACCCGGGGTACCAGCCGCGTACCCGGGCGAACCCTTGAGAACCCACGGCCCAGCTCTTAAAAAGTGGGCCCAAAAGTGAAAAAAAAACAATTTTTTAATTTCTATTTTGCCTCTAAACCCTAAAACGACCCAATATGAGGCCTTTCAACACTAAAACATTTCATTTTTACCTCTCATTTTGCTCTCTCCATTTTTTTTGTTCATCTTAGCATTTTGAAGGGAGGTGATTGCATTTGAAAGAGATCGATTGTGGAGTGGCAAAAAGCTTCTACAAAGGAGATTTAAGTGTTCAAGGTATGCATTTAAACCCTATTCTTCAATCTTTTGATGAATTTTTTTAAGTTTCTTAGTTTTTGATGAATTTTTTCAAGTTTGTGAAGAAGTTTTTCAAATATATTTTTTTTTTCTTCATTTTTTTTATAGATTGCAACAATGGCCAGTAGTCAAAGTTCAGTGGGTGGGGATGGAAGCCAAAAGTTTAAAATTGATAAAGGATCTCCTTTATGGAGACATACCACACGAATTTCACAAATTCCTGGAGGTGGGGGGTTTGTTTGGAAGTGTAATTTTTGCAATGTACAATATAATAGCTCCTACTACCGAGTGAAACTTCATTTTATGGGCCCTGGTGGTAAAGGGATTAATATGTGTGTGGGCCCAGATAAGAAGGGGCTTTCTGCTGTACAAATAGCAGCATTTATAAAAGAACAAGAAGATGCTGACAATTCAGTTGCAAGAGGAAAACAAACTAGTTATAGTTCCGGAAAGAAAAAACAAACATTACCCACTCATCAGATAGTTAGGCCCTCTAGACATCCCTTCTTGTCTATACCCTCTACGGAAGAAGAAGATGAAGAACCAGAAACCACCACCCGCAAGAGAGGTCCATTAGAGAAAGCATTTAAAATGGAGGCAAGAGATATTGCTGAAGAAAAAATTGCACGTTGCCTCTATGCCAATGGTCTTCCATTCAACTTGGTGAGATCACCATATTGGAAGGACATGGTGTCAGCAATAAATAGTGCACCTCCTGATTTCACAAGTCCTGGGTATGAAAAGGTGCGTACCACCTTATTGCAAAAAGAGAGGAAATATGTAGAGGCCCAACTAAAACCAATTAGAGATTCTTGGGTTGAAACAGGTGTATCTATTGTTTCCGATGGATGGAAAGATTGCAAAAACCGTCCATTGATTAATGTTATTGCAGTGTCCCCCAAGGGGGCAATGTTTTTGAGGGCGGTTGACTGTGAAGGGCAAGTGAAAGATGCAGTGTTCATTTCCAGGATTCTCATTGACTCCATAGAGATGGTGGGTAGTGAAAATGTTGTCCAAGTAATTACGGACAATGCAAAAGTTTGCAGGGCTGCAGGTGCTTTGGTAGAGGCCAGATATGAGCACATCTTTTGGACACCGTGCACCGTACACTCCCTCAATTTGGTGATGCAAGCAATTGGCACCCAAATAGAGTGGGTGAAAGAAATATACCAGGAGTCTGAGGAGATCCAGATGTTTGTGACAAACCACCATATGTCACAAGCAATTTTCAGAACTTTTTCAACATTGGAATTGTTGAAGGTAAATTTTAAAATTTAATTTATTTAGTTTCATTTATCATTTATGTCATGTTTTACATAATTGAATAAAATAATTTTTTGCATTATTTACATATTTTAAATGTGTTATTAACTTACTATTAACATGTTCTTAGGTTGCCGAGACCCGGTTTGCATCTCACACAATTGTTCTGAGACGACTTGTGAAGGTGAAAGATGCATTGAGTCAAATGGTTATTAGCAACCAATGGAGTATATGGAAGCAATCAAATTCAGAGAGGGCCCAAAAAGTCAAGGCATTGATCTTGAATGATGATTGGTGGGATCGTGTGAATTATGTATTGGAATTCACCGAACCTATCATGTCTATGCTTCGGTTTGCTGATACAGATGAACCATGCTTGGGGGATGTCTATGATAGCATGGACACAATGTTGGAAAAAATAAAAATAGAAATACAAAAAAAAGAGAATGATCCTGAAGACACCTTGTACAAAAGGGTGGAAGCAATTGTTCTTCATCGTTGGAACAAGATGACAACTCCATTGCACCTCCTTGCATATGCCCTATCTCCAAGGTACTATACCACTGAAGTACTTTCTATCCCAGGGAGAATACCGCCATATAGAGATGCTGAAGTTGCTAATGGGTATAAGACGGCATTTAGTAGAATGTTCAGTGATCCAGAAGTGCAAGTGTCATGAGAGAATTTGGAATGTTTGTCACAGGAAAATCAAAAAATTATAATGCTTCTGTTGCTAGAGACCAATACAAAATGGATGGTCTTACATGGTGGTACCTTCATGGTCAAGATTATATGTACCTCCAACCTCTTGCAATCAAGATCCTCTCACAAGTAAGTTTTTTTTTTGCCACTTGTATTGTAAAATTTAACACTTAACATTCTTGAATTTATCTTGCATTTTTTTATTTTATTTTTAATTTTGTTGGTTTTCTCTCCAGGTTGCAAGCTCTTCTGCCGCTGAACGGAATTGGAGTACATACTCCTTTATCCACTCAGTGAAGCGTAACCGGTTGGCTGCAAAAAGAGCTGAAGACTTAGTGTATATTCATTCCAATTTGCGTCTTCTGTCACGTAAGGATCCTCAATACAGGCAGGGGGCAGCGAGGCTTTGGGATGTAGCACCCGAGTCTACTGACTTGGATGCAACCATTCAGGATCTTGCTAGAGCCACTATGGATGATGTGGGTGATATTGATGACATATCACATGGTGTTGGATCCGCTTTGGGTTCAAATGATGATGATTTTGAAGTTGAAACCACTCAAAATCCAAGTCATGATGATTCTGACAATCCTTTTGATGATTGATGAGCACATGAACAATGAACATTGAATCATGTTTCAATGTTTCATGAACTACATTTTGACTTTTGTAATTCAGTAATTTTATTTGAATATTTTTCAACTATCAATTGGCATTTAATATTTATCTTTGGCATTTGGCATTGATCAATGATCAAGTATCATACTATGAAATGATTTAGTTTTACAATTGTAACAATTCTCTATGTTTCTCTTATCTTTTTGTATATATAATACATATATATAGATTTATAATATATTAAATTATTAATATATATATATATATACACACGTACCCATACGTACCCAAACCCCTAAAAAAATTTTGCCCGTACCCACGTACCGGGTTCTCGTACCCGAACCCGTCCCCGAACCCGAACCGGTAACTTAGTTAAGGACATTAAAATAGAGACATTTTTTGGTATGCTTCTACGTTTAATGTTAAGAACATCAACATGGAATGGTTAAGAGATGTGCTGCTTTTTTCTCTATATTCCATACTATTGTCATTTGCCTTAGGCTCGTAGTAATGATTTGCATGTAAATAAATCAAAAGACACAATTTAGTGGGAAATAGGAGACAATATCATAAATACTAAGTAAGGCTTATATCTGATTTTTTTAACATATCTAAACTTTATAAGAGTACTTGCCAAAAGTAAATATAGAAAGGAAAACTAAATTGAAACAAAACTATATTAGCTTGATATCAACCTAAAGAGGTTTGTTTTCTTGGAATTCTTGTGATCCTGATTATTCAAAAGAATTCTAACATTTTAATTGTCAACAATAATACCAAGGTGGTTGTTTAGATTATCAAAGTTAGGTTGGGACAAATTTCCTTTTCAGATGCTAGCAAAGTGTGATAATTTGGAGATTCAATTTGACATTGGCCATCAAGTTTTAATGACGAGTGGGTAGGGTGGTGACAATTGTATAATCAAGTGGGAAGCAAAAGTATATACATAACAATATATTGACATTGTGGAACCGGAAGCTGAGTGGTTCCTATTAGAAACATAAAAATCAGCTTGTAGTGCTGAAAAAAATTAACTGTAGAAATATTTTACATCAAAATGAAGGATTGTTTTGGTTATATTTAAATTTCCTATATATTTTGCAGGCTTAATGCTTTGTTAAATGGTAAAATTCACTGCTTAAGTGCATACCCTGCACTTGTTAGGGAACTACATTCCATTTAGGATTGTCATATACATGAGGTTCAAAAGGCCTGCAAGGAGTACAATAGCAATACATGGACGCTTTAGACATATATAGTGTAGCATTCCATGCATGTTAAACAAGTATCAGGCAAACTAATACATGCCTTGAGAGAAGTCATGCCCTAGTCTTGTGGGCTTATCTTAATCCCTCCCGAAGCAGGCCTCATATATTTTCCCTTTAACGATGCAATAGATTTCAGCAGCAACTGTCCCATTGAAAGGGAATGTTCCGCATTCTTTGATTTTCCATTGAAACTTGTACCTATAATCTCTCAAATTCTCAACTCAAAGTCCATCAATGTTTTTAACTTCATCCACTTAAATGCAAAATCAAGGAAAATTTACTTGAATAATAATAGCAAAAGTTGTGGCTCAAATAATTGCTTTCTTCTTTTGTACTAGCAGGTCTTTATTATCTAATGGAAAAATATTTAACACTCCCTTTAATATTTTACAAATCTGCTAAAATAGTTATCAATGAGAACATTTCAATACCATTTATGATCTTTTGAGAAGTAAGATTTTGTTTCAAAAGCATTTTCTATTATTCTATCTTGAGCTATTTGATTCAAAACCTATTAAGTTGAACTTTGCAATTGCTTCATTTGTCATATAATTTCCCTTTCACATTCTTCATATAGTTCTCTTTGACACTATTCTAGAAATTGCAAGTACTGTTAAATCACAAATATTAACCAATTGATTCCTGTTTTGTAATTTATGTTGTCTACTCAGCAAAGGAAAACAGTTTTTTTAATGGCTTTCTTGAGATTGAGGATTTTGAGATCCTAGAGGCCAACTTGGATAGTCATGAGGTTGAATGACTTAGGAGATGCTCTAAACCAAGAGCGTCATCATCAAGACCTGCAGCCCTCTAGCATAGCTCAATTTGTAGTAGCAAGAGTCATTGGCTAAGTTTGATTTTTTGGAACTTTGTACTTAGGTTATAGGTTGACTTTGTACATGTTGAAATATCTTGTCATTGATGTCAAAGGTTGAGTTGGTTACTTGCTTGCTTGAGCTAATTGCCTACTTGCTTGAGCTGGTTGCTTGCCTACTTGAGGTGCTTTCTTGTCTACTTCACCTACTCGTTTGTTTGCTTCAGCTGCCTACTTGCCATGTCAAATGCTAAGTCAGCAAATGTGATGTCATATGTTATGTCAGATGGCTTCAGTCAAGGAGTCTTGTGTCGTATTAGTATTGTAACGCAAGTATTACTTTATGAGTTGCTGATTTTAGTGTTGGCATTTCCTCGTTCCTGACAGTTCTTCTTGTGCTTGTCGTGGTTATTGATATCATTCCTGTGGTTGTGTGTGTCATGGACCATATGTTAAAAGGGTATATTCAAATAGTTTAAATATGTTATTGATATCATTCCTTTCTGGCAGCGACGACAAAGAGTATATGGCAGCCCTTGCATTTCTGGCATCTCTATTAATAGCATCGGCTTCTGATGTGGGGCGGCTTGAAATTATTTCATTATTATGTGTCAGCAAGTGTATCTGTAGCAGCTTCTCCATATTTGGCCGGTGTCTCTTTATCATGGTGGCAGACTGAATATTATCTGCAAACTCTTTAATTTGTAACGCCTCTCTTATTTTGTGACGGATTTCATAATCTTTGAAGTCTAATTTTATGTGACGGCTTTGATTGTTATCTTCAGACTGGTGACTCCTGTCAAGGCGTTTGTGGTAGATTTTTTTTATAGCAAAAATTCCCTGGCTTATCTAATTTGATGGCGGTTTTCTGTGAGTTGACGATTATGAATGGCACGGCAGGAGCTATTTCGGGGCTGGAAATGGAATCGTGTGATTTGAATTGAAAATGGCACGATGATCAAATTCTCTTGGCGGTATTCAAGTTGGTAATGGATTGTATTCATTTTGAAACGGCAGCATTCATTGTGTGAGTCATTATGTTTGGCAGTGTTGACTTTTGGATCTATTGATTTCCTTATGAAGTCGTGAAGACTTTTTCTTTTGTGTGAGTTGCATTTTTCTGGCAGTCATGAACGCCATCATTACTCATTAAAATGGAGAGTTTTTCGAATGATACATTTTCCGTGAGTTTGTGAAGCACATGGAGTATGACAGTGTGGCATTTTTTAAATGTTTTGAACCATGATAGTAAAAGATCCTCTACCAAATCATAACGCTTTTTTATGAAAGAGTCGTGTTGAATGAAAATGTCTGAGGTGCGTGGTGATGTAGTTGTGCTATGTCTTTAAGTTTGTGAATTGGCTCAAGTCTATATACAGATTTTTTTAAAAAGGGTGAAGTTTTGAATAGATGCATATCCTGGTGTTGTTCATTGACTCTATGCTGAGTGAAAATCACCTGTATGCAGTGAAACGGATTATTGTGAAAGTGTGCAGATATCCAGCATCTGTAATCATTTCGGAGGTGTGTGATTGTTGGTGTCTTCGGGAGGTCGAGTTTGCATTTGATGATCGCAGAAATCATGGGCTTTATATTTCCTTATAATTTTGACGGGTCATTCTGAAGTAAATCAAGCTGAGCAAAGAACTGTATGAAAGCGTTTGCCTTGGGCTACTTGTGTGAATCATGCTTCTCTGTGTGAAGTCTGACATATATATGGCGACATGTTCTACAAAGTATTCTTTCTGAATCTACAGTGAATGAAGAAAGTGTTAAAAGTCAGTTTGCTGCTGTTCTGTTTTGAGCTATAGTCATTCAGGGTATATCCATGACATCTAAGGCACAGTGAACAGATTGTTTTCATGTATGGATTTCAATACAATGACAGCATTGAGGTTTTGAGAGGAGTTTCAGTCAAAGCAAGCAATGAAGAATGTTTTGAAAATATGAGAAAAATTCAGTGAGTTGGTGCTCAAGCTGAAGTTGGTGCTTCAGCAGTTCGAAGTTGGTGCTTTGAGAGAGTTGGTGCTCACTTGTAATCTGGGTTGCTGCCCGTCGTTGTTAATGAAAGCATAGTTTTGCCATGGTTTTTACCCGAAAGGGTTTTCCATGTGAAATCAGTGTTCATCTTTTTCTATGTTTGCTTTTACTGTTTTGATTTCTGATTCACATGGTTTTAAGGTTTAAAGTTTTAAGATACTGATTCAACCCCCCCCCCCAACACCCCCACCCGTCCCTCAGTATCTTCTGTGTGCTCTTCAATACAAACTATATTGTCATTGAAATTTTGTCAGTTGTAACCATCTAGTTATTGTTTATGCACTGTGAACTTGTGAAGTATGCTTTGTGCAATACAATGTAATCAGAGATATCAACATAAACAACAGAATCCTATTTTCTACAATTCATGGGTTAAACTCTCTATTTTATTTGCTCTCTATATCTCTATGTTATGGAAATGCCCTTAAATTTCAGAAAAAAAAAAAGTTTGACTCTTTTCTACAATTTTTTACTGTTTATTTTAAATCCCATTTTTTTCCAATTTTTTCAAAAAAATCTTTTACTTTTCATTTGCCGTTTTTTTCCCCAAATGATTTTTTGCTGCTATGGTCCTTTATTTAGATCCCACATCCTCCCATAAAGATTGTGAAAGGAGTATGGGGTCCCAAAAATTCAACTAGAGTTTCCAACGCCACTTCAACCTTTAGCTACTAAATGGTGTGGCCAAGTGCTCCTACAATAATATCCCAAAAATAAGGGCAACTGATAGGTTGACCAGGTTATGTTGGAAAGGTGGTGGCCAAGAATTATGCAAATAGAAGTTTAAAATAAATCGCTAGCCCTTTCCTTCTGCCAATGATTTCCCTAGAAATTTAATATTTCAATTGGCTGTGGATGGATAGATTCTTGTTATTCAAACCCATACCATAGTCCATTCTAAAGCTTTCTTCATGACAATCTCTTAAAAATTTCTTGCAAATAATTTTAGAAATAAATTCCAACTTACTCTCTAGGCATGGTATAAATTAAAGAAAATATTTAATTCGATACTTGACACAAATCTCCTCAATATTTCCACATTACGCACACCTACAAATCCTAAATGAATCCACCAACGATTGGCTAGGAAGGTTTTTGTCCCTGAAACTAATATTGTCATAAGGTTTTTGTCCTAGGGCAAAAGATGAACAGTTGCTCACCTCTCCAATCTGCGATTGCTAAAAATGAAATGTCAAGAATCCTTTTCCTTCCCAATTCTCCTCTTCATATGCCTTTTTCAAAAATAATAAAATATTATTTTTAATAGCCTTTTAATTCTTTCAATTTTGTTGTTTATGTATTTTGATTGCGTTTGTACTTTTGTATCAACGTTTCGGATCACACTTTGTGATCCATCATCAGGATTCATCAGGACGATAGAGTCAATCACGAAGTATGATTTGAAACGTTGATACAAAAATACAAACATAGTCAAAATCCATAAATAGCAAAATTGAAAGCATTATGGATTGTGGAAATCTCATAATAGCATTAATTAGCCTTTTAATTTCCCACCTAAAGTGACCTTTTAATTTAACTTTGTTTTTGGGCCCATAATTAAGTCACATTTACATCTCCTTATAACAACCTCTTTTTAAATAATTAAATATAAGTTGTCTTCTACTTTTCTACTTTACAACTTAAATATTTAATCATTTAACTATTTTTCACACAACCACCAAAGTTATGGAAAATATTAAAATAACCCAAAATATGGATTTTGACCACACCACCAAAACCTTAAGTGCATAAGATATTTGTCTATATGAAGGTTGGCACTCTCTCAAGACAACAAACTTCTCCAAGAAGTCTAGAGTGCTTCCAAAATGTCAAATATACATATGGAAAGTATCATTGTACTCGGCTTGGCTCTAGCAACTCTCTACCACTATCATAATACCTTTCCTATAAAGCTAGTACTCTCCAAGAAAGTAGGGGATTTCCAAAGATGTTGGAATGGACCAAAAAAGGGACATTACACATCATCCATGTACTACTTCAAGTTCCCAACCATCGCTTAAGAGCACGGATTGGAATAGAGATAGGCACCAAGCAATGAAGTGTGTAGTTGAAGACTTTTGGTTATATTTCAGTGTTCCACGGGAACACATCCCCCCCAAAAAATCACCTGCAGCCGAGACAGGGATGTCCCTGAGACGAGGGGACGCCTGGGAAATGTCCCTCTGCCGTCTCCAAGTTTTACTGCCATTCCTGAACGTCTCCTTCCCAAGGGGGACGTTTCCTTGTCGTTTTTGGTAGGGAGACACCAAAGAAATGCCCAGGAGACTTCCAGACATCCCCTCAACGTCAAGAAATGTCCCCCCAAAAAAGCAATAAAATAATGATTTTTGTTAAAAAAATAAAACCGTGACTTTTATCAATGATATTTTTATTATCATTTGTTTTGTTTGAAAGTTTAAACATTCAACTTGTCGTGCGAGTAAGGGAGCTAAAGCAATGAAGAGTGAAGATTTACAGGGAGTGATGGCCTATAAGGTTTTATCACATAAGGAACTTTGTCCTTTGGAATAACAGATACAGATAAATATAATAATAAATAGCATTCTAAATCAATCTATGCATTCATACATCCAGGCTGAGCATGTTTGTGATTCTATTCATATTCTAAGTCTGCAAATGAAAGCAATGGCTTTCAGTAAATATTTTATGTTAGTTCTTGTCTAGGCAACTGAAATTTTTAATAGAAAAATTAAATTATATGTTTTCAAATTCCAAGCACTCAACTCAAATTCTACTCTTTTTCATTTTTATTTCCTCACAAATAGGGTAAATTGTAAATTTGAAGAAATGGTTTGATCTTTCAAAGTGGGTTTTGTTGTGACCTATTTCACACATCACCCCATTGCAAATGGGGACCCTCAGCAGTTCTGCTTTTAGGGTTTAACTTTGGGTTGCAATTTCATAAATCCTTTTGCTTGGAGAGTTTTAGGTTAGAGTTTGGAGTTATCACCCGAGCCAAGTAGAGAATTCAAGCCCGAAACTGTGCTTAGTCGTCATGGAAGCGCTCAGAAGGTCCGGAAAACGAGGATCGCCTGTGATTTGGGTCGATTCTAACACTTCCTATTTTTTAGGGATTTTGCTTTTTTGCTTTTTGCTTTTTTCATTTTTGGCATTTTTGGACCAATTTGGGACTTACTAGTTTTAGAAAGTTTGCTTTCTTGCTTTTTCTATTTTTAGAAAGTGCCAGGGTCCCATTGATAATGGAGTCAACGTTTCCACCTTTAGAATCAAAAGGCATTGAAAAATCAAGTGAAAATCATGGAAAAATCAAAGGAAAACCATATGGCGAGATGATCCAGAGGAAGGACAAAACAATGGCATGAAGTAAAGGAAGTCCGCTTGGAAGGAGAAATGGACATAGCAAGGCATCTTGGAAGTCCACCATACCTTGGTCAAGGCATCTCCAAAGTCCGCCTTGCATCTTGGAGAGAAACCTTGGAAGTCCGCCATGAAAGTGGCAAGATCTTCTTGAAGTCCGCCCTCACCTTGGAGAAGCAATGTCTTGACCATTGGAAAGTCCGCCCATGCCTTGGAATGAAAGTTATGAAGTCCGCCTAGACACTATGGCATGAAGTTTGCAACGTCCAACTTAGAAGATGAATGGCAAAGACATGACAAAGTCCAACTTGGCTAATAAATATGATGTCCAACTCCAAACATTGAAGAAGTCCGACTTGGCTAGAGGAAGCATGTCCAAAGCACTATAAAGTCCGCCCTTGAGTCTAATGGAGAATAGCATGAAGTGCCTAAAGCAACGTCCAAGAAGCTAGAAAGTCCACCCTCAAACATGATAAAAAAATTTCTAAGGCATGAAGCGCCTAGAGAAGAGTTGTGAAATGGAAAAGACATAGGAAAGTCCAACTTCCTTTCAAAATAATTGTCCAAAGATGAGTAAAGTCCGAACTTGGAAGGAAAAAGAGATAAAAATCCATGGAGTTAAATAAAATTCACCAAAAATAAACAAAAATACATGGATAAAATAAAATATTAAAGGTTGGAAAATCGAAAAATCCACACATAAAACCTTTAATTATTCTTCAACACTTAGCTAAAATTCGAGCTCCAGAGGAAAAACCTAAAGATTTTGGATAAAGATGATGATTGGGAAAATTAGAAACTTGCCTTGATGAACGAGAAGAAAATAAGTCCAAGTTCGATGAACTTAAGATAAAATATGAAACTGCTAAAATAAATCGAACTTCTCAACCTTATAATGAGTTTCAGCAAATCATTTTCACAAGTTTGATCGAGAAGAAAGTTAAGCTCTCCCCAAGTCACGAGAGATAGAAATTTTGAGAGGTATAATTTTTGAGAGATAGAATATTGGAGATTGAGTGATTTTTCGAGGTGAGGAATGAAGAAAGGAGTGAAATTCTGAGTTGAAGATCAAAATTTTCAAAGGACTAGCTTGCTTTTTCAGTGATAAAGGTAGAATTCTCAAAGTTTCAAGCAAAATTGCCATCCAAGAGTATAATTCCAGAATTTAGAATCAAAATTTAATGGAATTCCTTATTTTGCTTCAGTCTTTATTCATTCTCGAAAGATTTACTAAGTGTTTTATTTTCAGCTTGATTTTTCGCAGGCTGAAAGTTAGGATTTTTGAGAAGAAGATTAAAAGAAAATCACAATTAAAAGTTTTAAAATTAATATATTTTCTTTTCTCACAGGTTGATGACCACTCTTGGAGAACCTTCGAAAAAGGCACAGCCGAAGTTCGCAAGCAAAGGAGTTCAACAAGAATCGAAGATTAACTCCAAATGGAAGAAAGTCACGGATACAGACCTTGGACGTGTGGACCTTGAGGAATTCAAGAAGAGAATGTATGGACTAGACGGACTCCTGCCAACAACAATTGCTCACCGAATGATGCGGAATGGAATTGTTCAAGTAACTAGATTTCCTCCGGCAGTGGAGTGTGCTGAGTTGATGGTCGAGTGTGCCAGACATTACAACCTGCAAGAAAGACAAATCATTGCGCCTGATGGAAGAATTTTGGCACATCTCGGAGAGCTAGCCATCCAAGAAGCATTCGGCATTCCCAGCTACAACAGGACTTCATATAAGACCAAAGATGAGGCAAGGAGACTCTTTGAAGACCGGATGGATAAATGTGCGACCAACATCAACAAGTCATGGTTGGAAAAGCCAAGGGCTTCTATAAAGAAGATGCCGAAGAAATTACGCCAAACAGACTTCAAAGAAGACTATGGAGATATCATTTTGCTACTGAACAAAATAATGGGCAGCCCTCAAGGCACACCATTCGAAACATGGATGTACTTTTTCATTGACGAGATCACCTCAGGCGTCAGAATGTTCAATTGGTTGAGGATGATCAGTGACAACATCCATGAGCAGCTGATAAATTTGGAGAGGACTAAATCTTTCTATATGAGTTCATATGTTATCTATCTACTGGCAAGGGCCTATAGATATTCAGGATTGATCTGCCAAGGTGTAGTAGGCAATGGAGAAAACAAGTTCAAGGCATATGAATGCTACCCCCAATTGCAGCTATCTGCCAAATCTCATTTCAAAAGAGCACATGATGCATTCCTAATGTACATTACAAGCATATTGCAAGGAGGAATGCATCAAAGGTTGACCCATGAGGCTAAGAGCCTTATCAGCAAATACGGATCCTGGTATATCCAGTTTTCGATATTCACTTACATCAAAATTCAGGGATTCGCTGGATGTCCGTTCAAGCTTCCAATTTATCCCACCAACAGAATGATTTTGCTGGAGGTTCTTAGGCAGTTAGAAACATATCAAAACTTCCAAAGAGTAAAGAGCAAAGCAGCCATCACTTTTCCATTCTTTATTGGAAATATGGAAGAATCTTGCCCATCGGCATAGGCAGCTGAAGGTGCCAGGCTAGAGATGCAATGGTATCCATTCACGTCATACAAGTCCAAAGCTAATTTTGACCCTCACCATCACATCGGGGCCGTGAATGGAATAAAATACAAACACAAGGTAGACCTAGAAGACTACTGGACCAATGCTACAGATGAATTTGATGTTAGAAAAAGATTATGGTTCAGACTGCCGGTCAGCTTAATCAGGACAACTGAGCTCTTTTGTGTGCCGAATCAACTTGAAGATGATGGTGAGTATATACAGCCAAGTTTTGATGAGAGTAGGCCTCTTCTTCCCGTGTGATGGTCAAAACCAGAGCTTTCAGACTTGACCACCTCGATGAGACCAGTTGTCAAGTATTCACAATGGTGGGCAGACCAACAGATCAAAGAGCTACGGCAGAAGAGTGTGCCTTTGACTTACAATTTGATGGGTGAAGCAGAATCTTACTCTTCAAATGCTAGTGCGTCCCAAGGTGATGAGCCAATCGAGAGCACCAATCCCAAGAAAAGGAAGGAGGCAAAAGGAAAGAAGATTGTAGATGAAGAACCTACTTGGAAGAAGCAAAGATCAGAGCCTCTTCATTCTGCCGTATCCCCGAACATGAACAAGATATTAGATATTGACGAATCATTAGGAGACATAAGGATTCCTTCTCCCATTCCTGTTCAGCCAAAGGATGATGAGCCTCCATCTCCCACAGGCACAGAGATTTTGGAGTCTGACAATGAAGTTGATATTCTAGATAGTGAATTTGAAGAAGGAATGATTTCCGCCCTTAAAGGAGTTCAAGAGATTCCGAGAGCACAAGATATTCAGGAAGAAGAAGACACCAAGCAGCCCACTATCCTTGATTGGCTGAAGGAGAGATTGAAGATAAAAGAACAAACAGAAGTTCTAGAAGAAGATGACATGGCCGATTTCTAGGCCAGACTGGAAGCAGTTAATGTAAGAAAGCTTTCCAAAACATTCTCCACTATCCAAAGAGACGAAGTCGGCCATCGTACAGTACAAATTGTTGTACCGACAGTTGATAAGTCAAGGAAGGATATTACTCCTCAAGAATATGCCATCACCACTGTCGACCTGGGCCCAACCACGAAAGCTCAAGAAGTGGAAGATTTGGATAATTCAGTTACTTCTATCAAAGCGAGGCTGGAAAAGGAGGTAGCAAAGAAAAAGGAATACAAACGAGAGGTTGAACGCCTAAAAGAGTATATTCAGCATTTAACCAAGCCTCTCAATAAAACCAACTCAACAGCTCCTCCATTGATGAACTCTTCCCAGGAGAATTTCGAAGAAGAGAAGACTACAGCCAAAGAAACCAAAGAGTGGATAATCAGCAAAAGTGAAGAAGTGGTTGTATTTGCAGAGAAACTAATGTTGGCATATGGGAAAACTTCCTCTTTGCTCTCAAGAATTGCAGCTCTGGCAGAAGTGTGGGACAATGCTCAGGATATCCAAGATAGGATTATTTCATGCCTCAAAGTGCTGAAAGGAGCTCTGAAGCAGGAACTAATCGATGGGAAGGTTATTGCAGCAGGCGCTCCATATGATTTCAATAGCTAGTACATGGCATTGATTTCACGGAATGAAGTCCCAGAGAAGGTGAAGGTTGATACTATCCGAGTTGAGGAACGGACGAAGGAAATTCGGAACAAGATTCTGCTTGTGGCTGCAAATGCACTTGAGAAAGACATTGTTCAAGCAAACGACATGCAGCTTGAAAATCTAAAGCATAGAGTTCGAGAAATTTTCTTCACCACCACTGGGTCGATCCTTAAGCAAAATTTGACTAAGGCAGTCGACTTTTGGTCCATCTGGCATGCCTTCCAGCGATAGGAATCAGAGTGGGAGATTGCTTTTGCGGAATGTGCAGATGATTTGGACCTACTCGAATACAAGGTCAACATGCTGCCACTTGTCACGATCGAGGAGGTCAGCACAATAGTTTCCATATTCATCTAGTACAATGCCACTCGACAGGATAAGGATGCGCCCCCTCAAAGATAGCTCCTCACACCACTTCACTCACTGATGACTCACTGATCACTGATAGTATTCTCGGAAACCCTAGTTAGGGTTACTTTTTTTTAATCTCTGCCATTGATCTTGAATCAATCTTGGCTGTTTATTTCAGTTCCAAAATTCTATATAAACTCTTGTTTTCCCATTTCATTGTATGGGAGAGAGACTTATGAAATTGTTGCTTATAACTGCTTTGAGAATAAAAGTTCATATTGCATGAGTTGCTTTGAATCCTTCTATTGTCAAGTGGTTGCATGGTTACATATTCTTCTTCCACATAGAGTAGATTAAAATAGTATTTGATTTGAATGCATGTTAGATGAATGATAGATTGATAGTGTTGATGTTCATAGCAGCGTCAAGTGTATCCTTCCAGCCGACCTCCTTACATGATAAATTAAATTATAGCCGATGGCTATTTAATTTATGAAGTCAGTGATTGGATGAAGAGGCACGTCCATTTCATGATAATGTTTTATTTACTAATTGAGGCCGACATCTATTTTATGAAGAGGCACGATTTGTATCAAATAATATTTAATTATTGACAAGGCCGACATCTCCCTTGGATGCGATTTTCAAGGGACATACTCCTTCATTGGGACGCGATTTAATGAAGGGATGTATTCCTCTATGGTGACCGACTTGTTTTGAAGGGTCACGTCCTCTCCCTATCACATGGTATATATGCTCGATGATCATTCATTGTTCATCATTCAGTTTCATTCATGTGCATTATAGGTTGATTATTCTCAAGTGCGAATTAAGAAGAGGAAGAGCAGGTCCGTATTCTGTAGAAGAGCAGATTGAAGGCTGAGTTTATAATCTGCAAGTTACATCTGTTTGTATCTGTGTTGCATCAGTTTGAGGTGCTTATATTTGGCCTTCATATCGGCCTCTTGTAAAGAAGACAATTATTGTTGTGATTCAATATATAAGACTAATATAAGTGATATATTGTTGCTGGGTTTTTTCTCCCTCAAGTGGAGGGTTTTCCCAAGGTATATGCTGTGTTATTGTGTCTGATTTTGAATTAAATTTCTGTGCACTAATCTGATCATTAAAACTAACAGATAGTATAGATTGGTGAAACTTTCACTCATACTTTCTTTGAATGGATGATTTCCGTTCAATGCGTAAAGTTAGACTGAGCTTATAATGTGGATGCTGAATGCTTACTTTGAATAATATTGTTCTCTTGATGGTATCATTCATGGTAAAGAAATCTCTAGCACAAATCCTAGAAGATTGCACTTGCTTTGTGTAGTTGTCATTATCGTGGCGAAACAAAGTATTGTTCCTTAGTTTCACCTAATCTTACCGTCTCTTGATTTCATAGGAATAGCATTAGGAATAGCATAGGACTTCTAAATCCCCATCCCTTTTCTCTCTTTTTTTTTAGAGTCTCAAAATTGAAAATCCCAAAATAAAATAATAGAGCATTCAATGTCAAATCCACCTAAGTCCTTACTTTTGAGTAATTTGTTAACATAGGTCCCTTTGTGTTACCAGCATATCACAACGCCCATTGAGCTTATCCACACGTCAAGACCTGACTTAAGAAACATTGGAATTGCCGTATGATCTTTCTTGCAATCTTAGCATACGAGGTAGTTTTCAAGAGAGGATAGAGTGTCTCTAGACTCTTTATTCTAGAGTGTTCGGTGTGTCATAAAACACACATCAACAGGTTCCCACCCAGCTAAATGTAATAAAAATTCCCAAAATCTGCATGAATGTAAGTATAGAGGTTCAATATCTAAAACAGGGATTACCAATATGAAACTGAAATATGATATAGTAAAAGACACACCTAAAATTTGAAAATAACCATCAAAAACCTTCTACAATTATATTGTTATACATCTTTTTATAACTAATTTTTCAAGTACTATATGTATTTCAGAACCGCTCCCCTGCCGTCCCCCCGTCCCCGTCCCCGAAACTCCATGGAACATAGTTATATTCATTAATTCCATTTCAAGTGATCGAGTAATTAGTTCTTATTTTTGTTTACAAATATGTTTTTTGTTTTATTTGTCTCTTGAATCTTAAAATTTAGGAGTTTTTCAAACAAAGATTCTAAATAATAGAATATTTATTTTTTTATTTTCTTTATTTTAGGTCTCCTTATGGGAAAACTCTAATAGATGCTATTGTTGTTGTTGAGGCACAATCCCAAGCCCTTGATTATGAGGAGATGAAGGGCTCAATTTTGAATGAAAAAGTGGTAGATATGAAGGCCACTATTGATGAGCAGCATGAGATGTGGTGGAAAAGAGTTGCACCATCATGTTTGATGGATGGAGAGATAAGAGAATCCATAGATTAAAAACCCATACTTGCAAGGCAACACCCCTCTATGAATCACTCATGTGTTTAACCAAAAAACTTGCCTGACAACAAATAATAGTAGTATTTTTGGATGATTTCAAGAGATTTTGTGTAATTTTGGCTGATTGGACAAGTTTGTTGGCAACATTTAGAAAGCACGTAACAATGTCCCTATTTGTGTTCTTTTTATTTTCAGATTTTTATTTTGTTTCCCTCTCATTCTAGGGTTTTATTTTTATTTTCTTGTTTTTTTCTATTATTTAGCTAGTTGTTAGAGTTTGGAAGGTCAAATTTTATTATCTTTTATTTTTTGTTTTTTATTTTGTTTTGCTACATTTTCTGATTCAGTTTTTAACTTTTTTTGTTTGAGACATGGCACATTGGGTAGCAACCCTAGGACCTTGCTTGGAATCATAGAACCTCAAATGGAAAAACAGAAGAAGTAGTGTAATTATTGTGGAAAGAAGATGAGAGGCATCAACTACCTCAAATACTATCTTGCATTGATCTATGGAAGAGATGTTTCCCTTTGTCATAAAGTAGAGCTTGATGTTATACAAGAGGTTATGGATCTCCTTTCTTCACATGAGGAGAAGCAAAATGGACAGCAGCAAATGTAATGCTATGAGATGTTATTATGAGTCTGATTGCATATGACATGACAATTGACACTAGACACTGTGATGTTTGAAGTTTATGATCATATGACTATTGACACTAATAAATGTGGTCAATGATGTGTATTGAAACTCCTTCATTATCTATGAATAAATGAAAAAGTACAAAGCAGTTCTCTTTATCTAAATTCAATTTTATGCATGTTTTTTAAGACTATTTTGTACATATGTGTTTTTTACAGTGTTCCACGGGCCTGGGGGACGGGGAAACGGGGGGACGGGGAAACGCGTTTCGGAGACGGGGGGACAAAGGGCCTTAGTTTGGGGACGGCGGGGAGACGGCGGGGGGACGGCGGCGGGGGGGTGGCGCTGATATAGTTAAACATATACTTATAGTACTTGAAAAACTAGTTTTGAAAAGATGTATAATAGTATAGCAGTATAAGAATTACATTTCAAATGAAACTATAGGAAATTAGTAAATTTATAACATGGCAAAATTTGAAATACTAAATCTAAATACAAAGATATTTGAATGCTAATTGCTAAATAAAATTTACCAAATGGAATTGTCAAATTGGAGATTTCTATTATATCGCCAAAGGCCCAAATATGAATAACGTTGATGATATGACAAAGTCTATAAAGATGATTAATTGATTACATGATTCATCATTAGTTCATTACAATAAGTAGCATTACAAAATGAAAACTGAAAAGACAAAATGCCAAAATGTCGAAACTCAAAATGTAGTGAATGGAGGCCTCTAATCATCTCCAAACTCCCCATCACTGGAACTGCTGGACTCCACATGGTCAAGATCCCTCAAGCTCACACCAACCAGCCCTGCATCTGAAGTGGTAGGATCATCCTCATCAATCTGTGAAGGCTCCTCTGGCTCCACATCCCATCGTGCTGCTGGACTCTCCTTGTACACAATTGTCTTGCGGTCCATGAGATGCAAAGCACTGTGTACAGCCACAAGCTTCTCTGCTCTCTTAGAGGTAAGTCTATTCCTCTTAAGAGAGTGGATGAAGCTATATGTAGACCAGTTCCTCTCAGCAGCTGAAGAACTGGAAACTTGGGATAGCAGACGAATAGCTAGAGTGGTGGTCAAAGATTTTGAACCATGACAATTCCACCACAAAAGTGGGTCCTCCTGTGCCATAGAAACTATATCCACCTTTGCTGCATCTGAATAGCCTCTAAGAGTGGCAAACTTGGTCCACTCAGTGCGAATTGTGCTGGCATCTGTAGAATCATACATCTTCTCTATGCACCTAAAGAAACCTGCCTTCACCTCATCATCCTGAATCGGTGTCACTCTACCTGGTCTAGCCATGTACCACTTAGGATTCAAGGCAAAGGCAGCCATATGCAAAGGAGTGTTCAACTTGTCCCATCTGCGCTGAATGATTGGCCGGATGTGCTCATTGTAGAATGCTAGAGAGGGGTCCTTCACTTGCACAGCAGCCCTCATCTGGTCAAGCATAGAGTCAATGCACTCATACACCTCTCCAAGGTTAGGTGCATCCCCATCCCCATATCTGATAACCTGGAATACTGGAGAAATGATGGAGACAATGTATTTCGCATCAGTCCAAAACACATCACTCTTCACTATCTCCTTCACCCTTCTCCCCTGTGCTGTCTTGGCCTCGGCCCACCTATTCCACTCATTAGTCATAACCATGACTTGCAATGCCTCTTGCAACTCAATCATTCTCTCCAAGAGAATGAAATATGATGCATATCGGGTCTCCACCGGTTTCAAGAACTCCTTCTTCGCGAAGGTCCTGAAGAGTGCATGGGAAGTGTGGTGGTTGCAGATAAACATCTGCACATCTCTCGCATCAGTGACCACTCCTCTAATCCAATCAATCTTCCCCATGTCCTTGAGTGCATTGTTCATGGCATGCACACAACATGGGGTCCACCAAATATGTCTATAGGCTGCCTCAATGAGTTTCCCTGCTGCTTTACACACATGGGCTGCATCTGTGATTACTTGGACCACATTTTGTGGCCCAACCTCCTCAATAGCCTCCCTGAGGAGATGAAACTGAAAATCAGCATCTTTGCGATGCCCTGTACAATCAACTGCTCTAAGGAAGTATGGGCCCTCTGCACATGTGACCATGATGTTGATGAGTGGACGATGGCTAATGTCCGTCCACCCATCCATAACTATACTGCACCCAGATGCCACCCAACATGCCTTCATCTTCTCCATCAAAATATTGATCTTGGAATAGCACTTATCCAAGATCGAGGTCCTCATTTTTGTCTCACCTGGTGGCACATATGATGTTCCTCCCTTAGCCACCATAGCCATCATCTCCCTATAATAAGGAGACCGTGTAACATGAAATGGAATTCCATTGGCAAAAAAGAACTTGCCAATGGATTCATCTATCTCATCTCTCAACTGCACATTAAACATATTAGCTATGGGGTTACTTTGTGATGTCTGCAACTTGCGTTTCCCTGTGGCTGTCCCCCTAGCGACACTAGAAGTGGAAGTGGATGAAGTTCCAAACATCATTCCTCCCGTCTGAAAAGTATGTGGCACTGATGCATGCTGGATTTGCTGAAGGGCTGCCCTACCAGTCAAAGTAGTAGGGACTGAAATATTTGTGTCCTCTGGAATGCCCCAAAGCTTGTTAAACTCCATTCTATATTTTATATTTTTAGCCTCCTTCAAAAACTTACAAGGCTCCACACCTTTTCCTGTCCAAAAAAGAAAGTGTGCATTCACTCGAGTGATGCTACCAAACCATTCCATATGACAAATGTTGCACTTCCACTTCCTTGTTCCCCCACCTGAACTTGATGTGCTTTGTATGCTTGTAGCAAACTGTTTCAGAGGAGACTTCGGATCAAAATGACCCCTAGCAAACTCTGCCAAAGTTTCTGAAGGGCAACCTGTACTAGCTGCTGCACTCGCTATGGAACTAGATTGGGCTGCAGGATCAGCCCCATGGTCATCCCCCTCATTCTCAGGTTCAAAATCTGAATCATGTTCACTATGAGAGTGAATTTCCATGTCATCCCCACTCATGTCTTCGGTGCTCATCGTGAAAGTGACACTGCATTTCACAAAATTAAAATAAAATCAGCCTACTTTAACAAATTGAAACAATGAACATTGAAAATTGAAATAAGTTAACAAATTTGAAATTTTACTTTGCAGTTTGCAAATAGAAATTAGAAAATAAAAAGGATTTGAGAAATAGAAAGGATATGAGGAAAAAAAAGCAAGCTCTATAAGCAATATAAATAAGTAATAACTAATAACTAATAGTATTTGAGAAATAGAAAGGATCTGAGGAAAAAAAATTTAAAAAGCAAGCTGTTTACACTTTAACAGTTTAACTTTAAACTTTAATATTAAAATTTTAAAATAAAAAAATTGATGTTGAATCTTGAGGGCAAAATGATGAATGATTCAATCATCTTCATCATTTTGCTCTCAAGATTCAACATCAAATCTGATTTTGAGTCTTTGAGATGAATAAGAAAAAAAGAAAACAAGTTTAAAGTTTAAACTAAGAAAATAAATTTTAAAACAAAAACTTGAAAAACAACAAGAAATTTGAAAAAAACTTCAAAAACCCTACCTTGTGCTTGAAAAATCTCTCCAAAATGAAGTAGAATCGTCTTCCTCCTCTTCTTCTTGCTCCTTCTCACTCCTATCACACTTGCAATCTTTATTTTCACCCCTTCAATCAGACTTCTTCACTGTTTTTCTTCTTCTTCAGCTGGCTGCAAAAAAAAATCAGTCTTTGAATGTGATTGAAATGATCAAATCTTAATGTTTTCATTGTTTTGTGTTGTTTTAGAGGAAGGGGTGGGGCCCACGCCAACTTAGGGCAACAAGAAAATAAATATAAACTAAAAATTTAAGTTAAAATTTGATTTATGCGTCCATTGACGCGTCTCAAGACGGGAGACGGCTAGGCGTTTCCCAGCCTCCCGAGAAACGCCTAGACGTCTCCCCAGGAGACTTGGAGACGTCTACACGTCTCCAAGGAAACTTGGAGACGTGGAGACGTCTCCCCGTCTCCGGCGGCGCTCTGGTGGCGGTGGCGGGACGGCGGGGGACGCCAAGTACCCGTCCCCCCGTCCCCGGGACGTCCCCGTTTCCGAAACGGGTCATATTTTGGGGGAAACGCGTCCCCGTGGTACACTGGTTTTTTATGTTCAAAACTTTACTGAGATTTTGCTGAGTCCAAGTTTTTAAAAATATGGGAGAAATAGGACATTGCTAAATTTTCTTTGTTTCTTCCTTAGGTGGTGTGGTTTTCTTGAAATCCATTGATACTTTAAGGAAGGTAAAAAAAATATAGATTTCCATTGTCGTGCTTTCAAGGAAGTCATGGCAAAATGGGTCAAAAAACATTGTGCATGTCATTACAAACAATGCAGCAAATTATGTTGTTGCAGGTAGACTTCTCATGGAGAAGCATCCATCTATATTCTGGACTCCCTATCCCACTCATTGTCTTAAATTTATGTTAGATGATCTCAGCAAACCCCCATAGTCAAAAATATTGTGGGGCATGCTAGATATATATACAAATACATATACAACCATGATTAGTTCCTCAACTTAATGATAAAATACACGAAGGAGTTGGCTCATCCTACTATAACCCACATTGCAATGAACTTTATCACACTACAATCTTTGCTTTAGTCAAAGGTTTCTCTGAAGAGCATGTTTATTACTGAAAGGCAGACTCAATCTTCATACGTTAAGGCCACTATAGGAGTTGACATGATTGAGTAGGTTTTCAATGAGTAGAACTTCTAGCTTCTAGCTAGAAGATCATAGTAGTAAGTTCTTATTTCATTTCTCTTTTGTTCATTTTATTAGTTTATTATTTATGGTTTATGATGCTTTTATTTATTTATAATTTTGTGTTTCCTTCTTCAATCCAGCCAATTATATATGTTATTCTTTAACAGTTCACTGAGCCTTTAGTTGTCCTCCTCCGTATTACTGATTGGGAGAACCCTGTAATGGGCTATGTGAATGACAGCATGGTAATAGTGCTTTCCTCACTAAATAGTATGCCACACATCAGCACAATATTGGTTCTTCTGTGTAAGATAAATCCTCACTTGGGTGTCCTTTTTTATGTATGTCCTAATTTCAATCTTTGTTCCTAGCTTTCCTAGATAACAATTGGAGTTTCAGTATCTAAACCCTTTGTACAAACTAATCTCCTACAGTAATGATGATGATTTTGTACTATGTATCACACTCCCAACCCAAACATGTCCAGCAATTTTACTCATTCTTCATATGCTTTTCCAATACCATTACACCATACCATTGAATGTCTGTGTTAGCATAAAATTCCAGTAATATTTTTTTAATGCAACAGTAAAGCATGTAGGCTACTCACCTTGTATGCATCTAGTTTGACAAAGAAAACTTTTACGCTGATCCCAATCTCAAGACAGGATGGTTGTGTCAGTTTTGGAATTGGCTCAAAATGACATTCTAAATATAATCCAAACCTTCACATTCGATGCATTAAGAGCTTGATTGTACTGCTACTTGTAGGGCCAGAAAGCTTCTATGTATTTAATTCTTATGACTCAAATATTAATTTACATATTTTCAATAATAAAAAACCTAAATGCATAAACTATATACAGGAGTCGAGAAAAGCAAAGAAAACAGGTAAACTGTTCATTACATTATCTTTATAGATTAGGCTTCATCAACTAATAACATCAAGTATGACAGAAAAACTTAGCTTTTAAAAAACAGGCTGTAAAATCCAGAATGGCGCATTTTATGAATATATTCGATATTATCATTTTCCTTATAAATCCTGATCTCAGGACCATGAGGTGTTGATGGCACTAACTATTTAAAAAGGATCATGTGATTCATAAACACTCGAAATGCACTTAACCTTTACCAGCTGAAGGTAAAAATTGAAAAAGGGGCAATTGCGTAGGTAGTCTTTTTCCAAAAAATTCTTTGTTTTTAGACTGGACAAGGTTTTGGGTACTTGCTCTGCATATCTTTATTGATTTATTGCTGGTTCTGGCTACTGCCGAGAGTGAAAACCTACAAAAGGGAATGTATTAGACACATAGCAGACCATTCATAAGCAATGTCAAGAAAAACTCTTCAAGAGTTTCCAATGTTTCTTGGAAGTGTTCAAGGTCCAGTAATATAGGTGCTCCGGCATGAGTGAGAAAGAAAATTTTATATCCAACTTAATGAAGTTTCTCAACATAGTTTTAATTGAAATCAAGAATATTACCATTCCAAAACAGTCATAATATTTAACAGATATCGAAAATATTGGATAGATTTCTCACAAACCTGAATTTGCAGCTCCTGAAGTAAGAACAGTTTCATACTTCTTCTTTGAAACAGCCCAGTCAACAGCAATTGGTCTCTTGCCAACTTTGGTTCCATTAATAATACAAATTGCCTGGATTGACAAAGTCATATATTTTTAAAATAAGAAACAAATTTCTACTCTTATCACGGAAATGGAGATCTGATGCACAAAATGCTTACTTACCTTTTCAGCATCTCTTTTACAAGTGAAGGTAACAAAAGCAAAACCTTTAGATGGTCTGCTTAAAAAAATGCATATACCCAAGTTAAAATGTATTTACCACTAAAGCAATGGAATAGCTCATATTGGACTTATAAAGAAGCCTCAGAACCTACAATACCTGCCATTGGAACCCTGTGGGATGGTAATATTCCACAGAAAACCTGCTGTCGAAAAGAGATTCCTTAGTTCAACTTCATTGGCCTGCTTCCAATCAAACCAAGAACTCATGAGGCCATCAAAAATAGCACAATAACTTCAGGAACCAAATAAGCCAATAAAAATTAAATTAGGACTTCTTTCCAGCAATAGCAAACCTCAAAAGGCAGATTTCGAACAATAAGCCTCCATTTGCTTGTCTTTGAACCCTAAAAGTGCATGCAATAAGGAGATTACCATAGGCTATTACTTTCAGGCACCTAACATAGGCCCTTGGTTGGCAACAGACTAACATAATCATTTTAAGATGACATTCTGAAAGAATACATGTCAAAGTCGAGAAACAATTCTATTATACCTCACCACCAAGTTGACGTGCCCAAACTACTGCCCCTTCAATAACTTGTTGATGCAATCTGGCCACAGCTTGACATGCTGATTTAACAGAAACATATAGCACAGCAACAGCCCCCATTTTGCAACCATCTCGAGCAAGCCCTTTATCAATATCCAATTGCTGAAAATAATTAGTATTAACCGAAAGAACAATATGGGATTCGTCAAAACACCATAAATATACTACATATTTTACTTAAAACTAGAAAGACCATACTTATAGAAATATCCATTGCATGTGTGTGAAAGAGAATGTGTGGCATACTATATATATCCATAATTGAAAAGCTAAGTTATCTAAAAGAAGCAACATTAATGCCAAGATCAACGCAGATTGACTCTCAAGTATAAATTCATTCATCAGCTCAAACATGCACAATTTGATGCCCATTTACATGCAACTACTTGAATGTGAAATTATCTATCGAGGAATTTAACAAAAATCTCCTGCTAAACACGTAACTCTAGAAAGCACTTATTAGACTATTAGTTATTACTAAATAAGCATCCATCTTGTTTGCAGCAATTTCCAATGGAGATGTAAACTTGTGTACAGAAAATCCTTGATACCGAGTCTCTTATTCTTTCACATTGCTGTAGTTCAGAATTTTCTAATACAATAAAAAATTCAAAAACCAATACCACACTTAAGCAGAAAAGATTATGCTCATTTAGCTGTGATTATATATAAACAAAAACATATATCCAAAATCAAAACATCATCAACCAAAAGGTAACCAAACCTTGGGATTTCCAAACTTCAAACTTATTCAACCATGTCAAATGCAGCTACTTCAATTCAGATACCAGTAAATACCATTGTGGGTAGGAAACTCCAGTGAGGGGATTGCCAAACAAACTATCAGAAAGACACACCCTAAAAGCACAGAATAAATATGACAAGAGCATAAAGTGATGTAAGCCAACTTCTCCATCCACAGTTCAAAGTTTCAACCCACTCAATTATGTCAAATACAACTGCTTTAATTCAGATATAAGCAAATACTATGGTAGCACTAATAGGGATTGGGATTGACTAGGAAAACCATAAGTATAATTGTACTTTGATTACTTGGGATTTAATCCGGAAAAACTTGGGAAGAATCAGGAAATTGAAAACATCAAAAATTTCATAAAAATCGGGGGAGAAATGTCATTTTTGTTATTTCAAGCCAAACAAGCTTTTCCATCCGGCACAACCCAAAAAAATTATTGCTTCTAACCAAGCTCCAAACACCTTAAAATACATGGGCTTGGAGGCCATAAAGCAGTAATTAGGCCCTAACTAAATGAGAATGGAATGGCTATTCGCTGAAGAATGAATGACCTCAAATGTGCTGTAATCAATCCAATGTTTGGTTACATAGGAAAAATCCAAATCGGCTCTAGAAAAATCCAAATTTACAATGTAAAAAAGAATTTTTGACTGAAAACTTAAAACAATAAGTATTTTATAGGCAAATTGAAAAAAATGGTTTTTTTTGCAATTAAAGTCAGCCTCAGAAATTGTGCCAACAATCAAAGGAAAAAATATAATCCGCAATTAATCATGATTCCCTTTGTAATTTCTACTTCTATGCTAAATACTAGTAACTAAATGCAATAAATTTCTTTGTTTGTGAATGGCAGAGCTTATCCTGATGAAAGAGCAACATTAGATAAGATAGAACATTTTGAATCTAGTTACAAATAAACCGAATTAGTATTAATACCCTGGGCCTTAACCAGATATTTTAGTTATCATTTCTGAAGCATCTTTGTTTTGACTGAACTAAGCGAGAAATTAGAAGGCAGATTTACCATCACTTGCATGCCCATAAATCAAAGAAAAGTGACTGGCGCCTATAGGGACACCAAAAAAAGAACATTTCATGTCTGACCAGCCACAATTCAGTTTAGGCTCTGCAGCATAACAGTGGATCCTTTCCAAACAGGCAATGACTTAGCTTCTTGGACAAAAAATAATGTTTTGGTTTGATTTCAATTGATCATTTTAAGATTTGTTTGCAGTATGCTTTTTTTTTGTTTTTTGATAATCAAAAACTAATTAATAGCGGGTTTAGAAAAATGGTTGATAAAATGATTGAAAATAAGACAGAGCCAAGATACAAGATGTGTTGCAGAAAGAAAACTGCCGACATGGTCACTACAACAAGACCAAATACAAAACAAAGGTCATTGTAAAGAACTAAAAAGTTTTAAAACAGTAAACTGTCTTCTGATATCCTTGAGATAATGAATAAACAATGGTGAAATTATAAGATTCAGAAGTGTTGAAGCTTTGCTTTGAGTGTGGGAACACGAAAAGTCTTCCTCCATGAGAGCCTCTCCAAGGCTTCTCTTGGTGTTAATGTGTTTATCACGTTTAGGCTACAATTAAGCTAGCTAGTTGAGCTATTTCTTACTGCTTTGAATATTTCAGATAGGGTATGATATTGCAGGATTGCTTTTGGAGTTGTGTAAAGAGTTTTTGAGTCCCAACCTGGGGATGAAATGTAAAGAGAGTTTGCTAAGGGTTTGACACAAGTGCATGATGAAGAAGATATTGTGAGATTTTTGTTATCAAAAGCCACTCAGGGTATAAATTATCCTAAGTTTTGCAGAACTGGAAACAAATGCTATAGTTTCTATATTCAATGAAGTGGGAAACAAAGATACTGATATTACAAAAGAGTAAAAGAGAACCAATTTAACCATAAAATTGACCCTACAACAATTCATTTGCTTGGGCCTCCACAGCCAACAAGGAAGAAGTAATTTAGAGGTGCAACCAGGTTCAAAGAGCCTATGTGTGTGAATGAAATGGAATCCCATCCCATAGAGGTGGAATGAGGGGAAGAATCAGTAGATCCTGTAGAGGAATCTTCTGAAAAAGTTAGGAATCCCATATCTCTCTCCCAACTCTGCCATGAAAACTGCTTTTATTATGAACGAAGAATCCACAATGAAAAAAGTTGGGATTCTCATTATTTGTTTAAACCTTAATGAATTACCTTCTAGAAAATTCTTTGACAACTGGATATAAGTTGCATGGATTAAGAAACTTGGAATATTTTTTAAAAGGGGTGTTTTTTATTTCTTTCAAGAATGCTTTAATGCCCAAGAAAGTATTGAATAGGAGTCCACAAGTTAGAACTGAATCGTGTTCAAATCTCCACATTTATGGGATTTTTACCTCAAACCCTAAAGCCACTAGGGCAAGTATTAAGAATAAACAAGGCTAAAATTGCATTGCCACATATGAATGTGGGATTTTGATCAATCTAAAACCCATAAAAAGGTTTCTTTGTAGTTGAATTAATATTCAATATTAGAGGGAAACTATATATTTGTGATGTGATTGGGTGATGAGGCCTCAATGTATGCCACTTCTATATGAAAGGCATCTGAAAAAGGATTGTCCTAAACTTGCCACAAGAACAAGAATGGAGTATAACCCTAACATTGTGATTCCAAACTAAAGAGGACACCAAGGAATGTTATGCACCGGAATTTAGAAGAACCAAGACCACCAGATACCTTTCCATGAATTTAAAACCTCTATAAAATAGTTTCAACATATTTTCTTTGGTTCAACCATTTTTTTTGTAAACACCGTCTCTTTTAATCTCTATACCTAAGATAATTTTGCAACTCTTAAGGTCTCTCATATCAAATTGCTTAGAAAGTTGGGCTTTTAGCTCTTTATCATGTCCTTAGTACCTTACTGATCCCAATTATTAACAAATCACCAATATATAAACAAACGATAACAAAGTGATAATCAACTTCCTTATAATAAACATGATGATCAAATTTTCTATGAAGAAACCCAAGTTTCTACATATAAGAATCAAATTTTTGGTACTGCATCCTATGAGATTGTTTTAGACCATACAAGGACCTTTTTAACTTAGAAACCAAATATCCTTTCCCTTTACAACAAAGTTCTTGGGTTGAAACGTAAATATCTATCTCTAGATACCCATGCAGAATATTTGCTTTTACATCCATTTGCTCTACCTCTAAATTCAAAAGAACAACAATACAAAGTAAGAATCTAATTAACTTAAGTTTAGTTACAAGAGAGAAGATTTCATCAAAGCCTATTCCCTCAACTTGGGAATACCCCTTTGCTGCCAATCTTGCTATGCACTAGTCCAACTTACCATTTGCACAATATTTCTTTTCAAATACACACTTGCATCCAATGGACTTTCTTCCTTCAGGCAAACCAAATAAAACCCCAAGTCTTACATTTTTGGAAGGCCACAATTTCCTCTTTCATGATCTCTTTCCAAGGCTTTTTCTCTTTTGGAAAGAACTTCCTTTACAAAATTGGTTTCATCATTAGTACAAGGCAAAGCAAACATACAACAAAACTAAGGTGGGCTAACCTTTCAACTAACCTTCATTCTCTTGTGAATCTTCTCAAGGGTGGAGTTTGAAACTCCTCTTCTTCTTCTTCCTGAACTTGATTCTTCTTCTTCATCCTATTCATGGTTAGATGAATTTTCTTACTTAAGCTCAAAATACACCTTAGTGTTTTCTTGTTCTTTTGACTATTCTCCACTATGAAAAACACTTCTTTAAATGTACTATTTCAGCAATACACTTTTTTATATGTTACTAGATTCTGAAGCTTATAAACTTTAACATTGTCACTCTAATCAATGAAAAAATGTTTTTCTACTTTGAAATTTAACTTAGATCATTTTTCCTTAGGCAAATGAACAAAAGCCTCAAACAAAAACTCTGAAATCTCGCTCTAGTGCTACCAAAAGAAAATTTAACCATGTCTTGTTTGCAAAACACAATGCTCATAGAAAGCAAAGTTCAAAGAATAATTAACAACACCTTAAACTATATCCTTATTTTTCAAAATTTTCAGACCTTTCTCTCCTATATGACCCCATTCTTTGAGGCCACAAAAATGAATGGTTAAAAGAAAATAGAAAACCATCATCTTTATCAAAGGACTTATCTAAAAAGGAGCCTTCATTTTATCATTATTCTTAGTTTCAACTTAGAAGATGTATTACTAATAGCCATAATGAAATCATCCCATGAATTAGGTAATGAACTATGTTACTGGTTCGCCTCTATTGGCCTACCAATTCAGGTCCAATCCGGCTTAGAAACGGGTCTAGATCCAGTTTGCCCTAGGGGCCATCCAAGGTCCCACCAAAGACCTAAGAATAATTAACAACACCTTAAACTATATCTTTATTTTTCAAAATTTTCAGACCTTTCTCTCCTATATGACCCCATTCTTTGAGGACACAAAAATGAATGGTTAAAAGAAAATAGATAACCATCATCTTTATCAAAGGACTTATCTACAAAGGAGCCTTCATTTTATCATTATTCTTAGTTTCAACTTAGAAGATGTATTACTAATAGCCATAATGAAATCATCCCATGAATTAGGTAATGAACTATGTTACTAGTTCGCCTCTATTGGCCTACCAATTCAGGTCCAATCCGGCTTAGAAACGGGTCTAGATCCAGTTTGCCCTAGGGGCCATCCAAGGTCCCACCAAAGACCTACAGGTCCATCCGAGATGAACCCAAGCATACTCACAAAGAATTTGGCGAGGAGTGATGCCCAAGCAACGAATTTCATTGGTTTTTTATTTTTTTAATTCAAAGTTTCCTTCATAAAGAAAAAAGTGCTCTCCCAAACCTTACAACATGGATTCTAATGCATTTTAAAGACAAATGAAAAACAAAAATATTTCTTTTATTGTGAATGCAAAATTATGTGCACCATGGAGGTTTGTGTGGTTTTAAAGGTCTTAATTTGGGCTTGGTGGTAGGTGCTCTGCCCTTCGAACCCACCCTATATCGCGATAGGGAACATGCCATGGGCACTGCCCTTGGATCCTATCAGGGGCGCTACCTCTCGACCCTGCTAGGGGTGCTGCCCCAAACCCCCACAAGGGGCAATGTCCCTAGACCCCACTGAGGCACTGCCCCTAGACCCCCGCAAGGGGCATTGCCCCTCAACCCCGCTAAAGCATTGCTCCCAAAACCCCATTGAACTCATTTCATTTTCCAAGTACTCTCCAAGTCTAAGTTTGTGAACTATGCTTCCAAGTTTGCCTATAGGTCTTTGTCTACAATATCGTCATCATTGAACAACCTTCCCTTATGTTATTTGATGCTTACCGGTTTTCCTTGTCATCTAGAAGATGACTTTTTCTTTTGGGGGGATGATATAGCTAGTGTACAATGCCTATTATTGTGTTTCACTAATATGGATGGTGATGATATTTTTGAAGACCCATATGATGATGCTGGATTAGTGATGGTTGATTGTTGATGCTTGACATTATTATTTTTAATTTTAATATATATCATGACATTCAAGTTTGACTAATTGGCATTATAATATTTTTTATTTTTATGGTGATTTTGTTTAATGCTATGTGTGGTATTTTGAACTTAATTACTGCTGCAAATATGTATATATTTCTGATTTTTATATGTATTTGTATGGACAAACCCAAAACGAACCCAACCCCCAAAAAAATTTTGACTGAACCTTGCAAACTGAACCCTTAAAGCCAAACCCAAACTATACCAGGACCAGAAACTTAGGTAATGGACAAAGCAAAGTGATACATTTGTCCTCTTCTTCCATTTTTAATATATGGAAGCTAATTGACTTACTACAACATTAAATACATTTAGATGTTTGGTTATAAAGTCTTCTTTATGCATCTTTAAGGATACAACTTTCTCTTCTAAAAACAATTTATTTACAAGACTTGGTTTGATACAATGCAGCAATTTTATCTCATAAAATCTTAGTAGTGTTTTCACTTAAAAAATTCATCAAAACTGAATCAGAGAAGCACAACCTGATAGGTAGGAAACCAGGTGCAGCAGTCATCGTGATCTCTTTCTTTTAAATATCTTCACCTCCAATTTCAACAACTTGAAGCTTTGTCCATTGAATTTCTCAATCTCAACTCTCAAGGTGCTAACCATGACTTATGATTTCAAATCTGATCTCAACCAAACACGAATGCTCCCACTACAAGCAAAGGAAACAACACAAGAAAGGCGTTCCCTTCTTCACAGGATCAAGACAAACGAAGCTCTGATACTAAATTTTGATTTCATAGTGTTTATTCTTTAATTAGGAACATAAAATTAGATTCTACCTAATGAAACTTGAAGAATGGAAGAAGAGAGAAGATAGAACAGAAAAGAAATGAAAACAGATATATCATGTGAAAATCTTTTTGGGTAAAAAACTGGGCCTCAAATGCAGATCTCAATATAAAAACTTCGAACAAATCCAACAATAAATTGAAGAGACCCCAAAAACAATGTAGCCTTTGTGTGAAATGTGACAGCATATTGATAGCTAACACCAAATTTAAAACCTACAAAGCCTGCAATACCATCTGAACTGATGCCAAACAATTATGTTGAGGCTTGTATTTAGAGTTTTTCCATCAAAGAAACCACTTGTGGTTTGATCAAAAACCATGGGCTTTCAATGGGGGTGTCCAACTCATAGTCAAGATAACCATTCAAATCCATGAGCCACCTTTCATGCATGCAAGTATAACTCCCACCATTTGACTAATCAAACTAGGCACTCAACATGGAAAATGTAACTCTTCTTCCATGATGCTCTTACAGACTGCTCGAGAGCTGAAATAGAGAGTCCAAGATGCATTTTCAAGTCCACTGTGTAATTCCCACATCTAATGCTCTCTTCCACCTATTACAACATATTTGCCAAGTGTAAAAGCATGTCTTCCATGGAATCTTCAAATTCCCTCCCTATGTGGCGTCCTATTTTAAAAGGGCCCAACATTATAACACACAAAATATTAAATATTTATAATTGTTCCTAAGACTTTGCAAGTGGTACAACACCTAATCCTAACAAAATCATCATATCACATATTGTAACATAATGTAACAAAGTAGTCCTCATTGTTAACTCATGATGTATGTGTCCTGAATAGAAGCAAACCTTACAATTCACACAACAATATAGCAAGGGAACATGTGATGGAGATGCCCAATCCATCACATACTGATTCAACTCAATACTCCTCAAAAGGCTAGGTATGATGACTGGCAATTGCCTCCATACCTTAAGACTACAATAAAAAAAATGAAATAGTTCGCCATACAATAGCACTGCATTGGATAACTTCTATACACTCTTATTTCATTATTTCATCTTCAGTGACAATGTACATATCAATGACCTACACATAGTTGAGTTTGAGTATTATATAGTGATTTGTTGGGAAATCCAAACTATAATGCTTATTCAAGTAATTTGTATTGTATATTAAGCTACTTACAAGTGCAGAGCAAAAGAAAGCTCAGGTAGACGATTGAGTTAATTATTAATTTATCTTTATTTTTTATTTTCTTTACATTTAGTGTGTGCAGGTTTAACCTGTACCCTTACATTTTAATAATTAGAAATTTGAACTTGGCCTCTCTTTTTTCCAAGGTATTGACATGGATAAAATAAAGTTAACTAGAAGATATTGGGCAGTGCCATTATTTCCACAACTGCTACCATTAGTTTCCATGACTGCTAGCTTCCCTCTTTATTTTTGCAGTATGTGGAAATATCTTAAATGAGACCATGGAAGAAATGTTATTGAAAATGTTTTAACTAATACATCTGTCACCATACACCAGCACATGACCTTGAATACAAGGAAAAGTGAAATTGAGTTTATCAGAAAATTTCAACAAACTAAAGCTGTACCAATTTACACAAGAATAATGAAATATACATTAATTAACTATGAAAACCTAAAACTAGATCAACAACAAACAAAATAAGTCCCTGATGCATGAATAGGACCTTCCCTTCAAAATTATTTAGCCCAAAATTAAAATTCAAGAAAAAGAAAATTAGCAAATAATAAACAGGGGAGTCGAAAATAGGGAGTAAATATTAAAATTTGAGCAATTAAGTTATGAAACATATTACAAAAGAACATTTAATGGCAACAACAAACCAGCCAGAATATCCTCATAGCTACATAAAGTATTTAAGGTTTCAATAAGTTTCTGACACTGAAGTATTAAACACAAGTCAATTGAAGCCCTTGTTTCCTACCAAAAACTTATGTGCATGCAGATTCAGGAAATTTCCTATACTTATTTTGCAAGAGTGTGCCCAACATATGCTACAACAATTATTACATTCAAGCAGTCATACCATAAGGGTTATATGGTATTCTTCAACAGCACTATTGCAGTACAAGCTAGCAAAAGGCCTTATTTCCAACCGCAAAATCATCCACATGCAAATTCATGAATATCCTCATCTATTTTTGAGAGGTAAGTATCGCATATTCTGATCTAAAGCTCAAAATACTCTGTGCATCACATTATAAACAGCACAGCAACATACATTAAATGAGATTTGGGGTCAATGCATAATCATCTCTCCCAGATCCAATGCACAATATATTGTTGTGAGAAAAGTTTAAAAAGAGCATCTATCATGCATAGCAGAATTCCAGAATAGGTATCAGCTGTAAAAAGTTACCAACCATGGCTTTGTAGCTCAAATTCAGGTAGTGGATTTGTGATAGATTCTACATCGCCAGCTTTCTTAGCCTCAAAAAGTACTGCTTCTGTCATTTTTTGGTCAATGAGACCACCAAAAATAACAGTTCTTGCAACCCTGTTAATAAACATGAAAGAAACTAATCAGGACAAATACTACATATGCATGTGTTTAATATATACATACATACATACACATACATATATATATATAGAGAGAGAGAGAGAGAGGAATATCAAATGTTCCAAGTATTGATAGTATAGACAAGTCCTTCCAAATCCCATGTGGAAATTATTCAAATTACACTTATGTCAAATCCTTCTCCTTCTGCCTCCCCCTCTCCCCATATCAGAGACTTCAGAAAATTGATTATTCAATCCGAAGGACCCATCTCAGAAGTTGATGCAGGAGTGGTCTGAGGCTCTAGCAATCCTGCATGGCCAAAAACATTATTCTAACAATTTTGTTATTTCTTCTCTAAAATTTTCATCTGTTGCAAGTCCTGTTTGTTGTTCCTGTTTTTGTCCATGTGTGTGAAGTCTCTTTGCTGCGTGCTTGCCTTCTTTCCTTCCCCGCACTTTACTTGTCTTTTGTGACCGAGGCTCTAAATTTTGTGGGGTCCACAGTGGAGTTGGATGCATTCTTGTTTCTTCCTTTGATTTATTTGTGCCAGAGGGACCCACCTTGAGTTGGGTGAGGGAACAGAGAGAATAAAAATTGATTCCTTTGCTGGGCATTAGTTTTCCTTCTAGGGCCAACACATTCCTGATTGGCTATTGATTATATAATATATTTTTCTGAGCGTCTCCCTACTGGAACCCGCCAAAGGATTTCTGTTTAGTGCTGCGTTTCTCAAATATCCCCGCTGGACATTATCTTCCTCGTTGGTGTTTCCCTTAAGAGATTGTGGATGTTTGCAGCGGTTACATTGTACCTTATAGTTATTTCTCACTGTGGGGCCCACATATCTTGTCCATTTTGGTTACTGGAGTGGAGTTAATTCGACATCCCTACCCCAACTAAGGCAGTGTCCAATTACAGCCATTCTCAGCCTTGATCATGGGTCAACCCTTTATGGCCACAGCAGTTTCATTTGTCCAATTCTAGGTAGCATCATCAGAACCTGACCCCGATCATGGGAAGTATGATCTTCTGGACATGGGCATAATATTCAGCCAGCACTGTAGTTAGTGAAATTTTTCTAACTGGTGCAGCATTATCTTGGATAGTTATCACTCATTGTCAAAAACAGTTTTTGATTTCAAATCAAGCTGAGTATGTTAGAACAGAATAGTCCAGAGCTTGGGATGAATTCCAAGCTATTGCTGTGTATTCCTGGCTTGGCCGTACGCCTGTAGTAGTGTATCAGTGATTTTCTAGTTTGTCTAAATCTTGGTTGCAGAGCTACATGTCTGTGAGGCGGGTTAGAATGCACTAGGTCAGCTACCAGCCTGTTGATTTATGTTTTCTGTATTTCGGTTACAGTCCATGGAGGCATTTTTTGCTCTGTTTTCTTCTCAGAAGATAGTTTCCTGAACCGAGTAGTATTTTGTAGTCCAAGTTGTACGCCTGTATCCTGTTAATTGGACTCTTAAATTTGAAGCATTGTTATTTTATTACTACACTTCCTACTAGTTGTTGCAAATTAACAGTCTGTGTGCAGAGCTGCAAGCCCCAAGCTTCATTTCACTAGGCACTGGGGTTGCGACTGCATTAAAAGGTATTAGAGCTGATCGAGCTCGCTAAATTGCTGAAGGAGTTTGTCTTGAGAGCCCTAGGATTTTTTGTTGCAGATGTGTGGATCCTGTAACTGAAGAAATTGAGGAGAAGAGATGGCTCATGGAAATGCTGAAATAGCAGAGATATTGAGGGCACTGGCAGCAATATTAGAAGCATTGGAAATAGCACAAAGGAGAGGTGTGCCTATTACAAGTGAAGATGAAGAAAAGAACCAATTGACCAAGGAGGACAGTATATGAACAAGCTCTTCATAAGGGCTATGTCACTCATTGGGAATTGACCATGGATGGAGACTTCATGCTTTAATGGGAGTTTGAATGCTAAAGAGCTCGTGGATTGGATTGCAGAGATGAAGAAGTTCTTCGATTTTGAATCCATTGAAGACCAGAAGAGGTTGAAGCTCACTCCTACTAAATTGAAGAGTCATGCATCCCTCTGGAGGGATCATGTACGACTAGATAGACAATGGAGGGGAAAAAAGAATATTTGATCATGGGATCAAATGATGGCAAACCTAAAATCAAAATTTTTACTTGAAGATTACCATTTAAATTTGCTGAAGCAATTACAAAATCTGAAGCAAAAAGAGTAGAGTGTCAAGGCATATACAAAAGAGTTTTACCGACTCGATGTACGAGCTGGACATGTAGATGATGATAAAGAAAAATCTACAAGGTACATTAATGGGCTCCGCATGGCTATCCAATAAGAATTTAGCATGATTTGGGTGAGATCAGTAGAAGAAGCTTATCAATGTGCCTTGAGAGCAGAGGAGAAGTTAGCTAGAAAGTGACAAAACAATTCCAAAGGAAGAGGACAATATGGTGAAGATAAAAGATAGCAGATAATGAGAGGGAGCCTAGCACTACCCAGAATGAAAATTATAATCAAGACACGAGAGGAAAAGGAAATTCCTCCAGAGGAAGAAGAAGCAACAAAAGACGAAGAGGCAGAGGATTCACCTGCTACCAATGTGGAGAAGTCGGCCAAAGAGACATCACGTGTCTTCAAGCACAGCAAGGATGTGGAAAAACATGTGAAGCACGAAACCACATTGCACAAGCTGATGAAGATATGTAGCACCACCCAGACATGCAAAAGAACTAGAGCAAAGGGGGTCCCTCATGATGAAGAGAGCATTGCTGAAATCACAGAAGGAAGAGCATGAACCCGCTCAAAGGAAAAATCTTTTCAAGACTATATGCAAGTTCAAAGGAAAATGTTGCAAGGCTGTCATTGACTATGGGAGCATGGACAACTTGGTATCCGGTGAGATGGTGGAGAAGCTCAAGCTGAAAAGAATCCCACACCCCAAGCGATACAAAGTATCATGGCTGCAAAGAGAACACCAACATCTAGTAAATGAGCAAAGCTTGGTTGATTTTCATATTAGGGCACATAAGGACGAGAAATTATGTGATATTATGCCTATGGATGCATGTCACATATTCTTGGGTAGACCATGGCAGCGTGAGAGGAAGGCTATGCATGACAGCAAGAAAATCACCTACACCATCACCAAGGATGGAAAAGAATTCACATTGATCCATTGAAGGATAGTGGAGAAATGGACAGCACTCCAAAGAAATTGTTAGAAGAATATGCTGAAATTATATCACAAGAGTTGTCAAATGGGTTACCACCCATAAGAAGCATCACCATCACATGGATTTGATCCCAAGAGTGAGCCTACCAAACAACGCAGCATGCCAAATGACACCATTGGAGAAGGAGAGGTGAAGAGGTAAGTCCAAGAGCTATTGGATAAAGGTTTGATAAGTGAAAGTGTGAGTCCTTGTAATGTCCCCATTTTAGCCATACGCTCTTCTATGTTTGATAGCCTATTTCCAGAAGCCTGTAGGCTAGTCAAAAGTGGAAATTAGGGTTTCCTATTTTGTAGGAGGTTTCTGATGAGCTTTTGAAGGTTTGCATGTGAGAGTTTTTGATGCATGTCTAGTGGAGCTTTCTGGGTTTTTGGTGAGCTTCAGGATGAGGTAACATGCTTGACAAGAAAATGACATTCATTTTTGGCAGATTCTTTGCATGCCAGAAAGGATCCTGGATTCCTTCTAGGTTTTCAGAGAGCTTCGTAGTGGTGTGACATGCAATTGATGTGGGAGTAAATGGTGACTCCCCAACACCCCCAGGAACAGCTGCTAGACCAAAACCACTTCCACAAGAGAGAGAATGGCAAGAAAGCTTGCTTCACAATGCAAGATTGATTAATGGTTGAATTGATATGCAAATGTACAAGAGATGCCTTGCTTATAAAGGCAAGGTTAAGAGATAGGATTAGACAAGATCATGACAAGTGTCTTAATCCTATGACATGAGACAACCAACTACCTAGGAATCAAGCAATCCTAGCTAAATAAGATAAGTTCTAGAAAAACCAACTAAGACTTCTACAAAGAATCTTATATCCTAAGTAAACTTAACATGTGAATATGTCCCCTAATTACCTAGTGAATGAATTATCTAGGTACAAGACATTTATTCACACCAACACCCCCCCTTAAGTGCAACTTAGGGAGAAGATTATTATGCAAACTATGCAAAGATGAAGATGGGTCTCGGCTACTAGGCCATGTTAGGTACCCATTTACAAATGCAAATGAAAATGCAAACAATCTCTCACAAGCGGAGAAAAGGAGAAAACCCAATGGGACAAAACTCCTCTCCAAAAGAGAGAAAACAAAACAAAACAAAAGACATGATGAATGGAGGACTCAATGATACCCCCCAAGGACTACATCCACCATGTATATACAATCAATGACCCCCCCATAAGAGGGTAATAGAGAGATAAGATATCCCCCCCATAATGAATGATCACCTGCAAACATGGTTAATGTCTGAAGACAAAACATAATCCAATGCCTACAAACAATGTTTCTCCCCTTGGGAAGAAGATACACCATGTACAAATGCAGGAATGCTTGCCATTCTGGATAGGAATTAGGTGGAAGAGAAATCCAAATGTATGAAGATTGTGTCTCTGAAATCTGCTCATATGTTGCCAAGTTCTTGGATGATGAAGATGATGCCACAATCCAATCAGGTACATGCCCAATCACAACAAACTGTGACAAACCAGGAACAAGTGGAAACTGATCTTGAACAAGCTCCAAAGACAAACATGAAGTGACAATATTTGATCCATGATTATCATCAAATAGGAGAGATAGACCCTCAAATTGGTTCTCCAAATCTGAAATGTGAGACTCCACAAACAAAGAAGCAATGTCTGTCAAATAGGAATCCCAATCAGGAAGACTCTCAGATACCTGTTGCAATGAATCAATGGTAGTACTCAATGACTCATCAACAGAAGATGAAGAATCGGGAACCTCTGAAGCGTCTGCAATCTCCTCCAAAGGATCACAAGCATGGGTTATCAACTCTGAAGAATGAAGAAGCACATTTGAGTTGGAAAGAGGATCTTCAAGAGATGGAGAAGAATCATGGTCTCCATATACCTCTCTAATGTGAGTTCAAAGAGCATGAGGGCATTCGAAGTGAATAAGTGTCTCCAAAATGTCATCATTTACATTTTCAAAAATAACTCTAAAGAATCTAGCCCTAAAACCTTTCCAAATGCAATACTCAACATTTGTGCTAGGACAAGGAACTTTATTAAACAAATATGACAAAAGATTTCACTCACCAAGATGAGGGAGAATTAAATTACTCCATTGCCTATAGTTCCCTTTCTCCAAAGTAATTAAGAAACCCATTTACAAAGATATGAGCTCCGAAAGCCAAAAATGGAGATATGTTTTCAACCTAGAAAAAATGGCACAAAACTGCAAAATCTCTACAAAATATCTGCACCACTGAAAAGTTGACTCTTCCAACTTTTCGACGATATCTCGTTTCTGAAAAATGGCCTTCGTTTGCAAATGTTATGATAAAATGAAAAAAGGCATGTAAAAGGCACTATGGGGGGCAAAACACAAACCAGTGAAGGCTAAAATGGTGCAAATTTTCGAGCATCGGGGCGCTAAACAGAGGTCATTCATGTGACCTACCCACTGACAGGGGGAAAAAGAAAAACACCGCTCGGTACAAGTTATATATGGTCGGCTTAAATTATCAACAAAGTTTTAATATATAAAAACTTTAGTAATATAAAAACTCTGCGTTTAAACCAACAACCGTACCATTACGCAAGCCCGACGATTTTGACCGCTGAAAAGACTACGGATAATGTACCTGGCTCGGCGATGTATTGACAAGACTGCGAATAGTGTAGATAAGCAGCCAAGCCCCACGATGAAAGGACTGTAGATAGGACCGGTGAACTAGATTGACCGCTAATGATGCCAAAGCATTTGCAAAGACTTCGGACCGACGAATGAGAGATTGTTGGTACCAACAAAACCCTCAACAAACCAGCTGATGTACGAGAGCCTTGATTTGATAATGTCAATGCCAGAAAAATAACCGGTAGGCAAGTCTGATAGAAAATGATGGGACGGTATGCAGAGCTGATGAAGAAATGGAAATCGCAGCAATTAATAGACCGGTGATGAACAATTTCGTACCGGATGATGCCAAATCTGACAGCAATGAGTACCCCTGAAAGGCTGACGCAATCTGTACAGGAATTTTCAAAAAAATGTCGATCCAAAAAATATAATAATTGTGCCCCGATTTTTACAATGAATAGCCTGATAAAAATATTTTGCCCCAAAATATTCAATAAAATACCCGCAAAAAATATTTTTCTAAATATTTTTTTGCAAAAAATAGGAAAAATGTACTGCCTATGAGGCTGTTCCAGCAAAAAAAAATTGCCTCAAAAACAACTTTACCCAAAATGGATGAATTTACAGTCTTTTTTCTTCTGTGGAACCTTCTGATCTCAACCGTGAGGTCAATGAAACCCAATCTGCATCCAACAAATAATCTTCAAACCAACACAATATCTTCAAATCTGGGAAGGAATCTGCAACACCTGGTGCTCTGATACCATGTGGGAGTAAATGGTGACTCCCCAACACCCCTAGGAACAGTTGCTAGACCCAAACCACTTCTACAAGAGAGAGAATGGCAAGAAAGCTTGCTTCACAATGCAAGATTGATTAATGGTTGAATTGATATGCAAATGTACAAGAGATGCCTTGCTTATAAAGGCAAGGTTGAGAGATAGGATTAGACAAGATCATGACAAGTGTCTTAATCCTATGACATGAGACAACCAACTACCTAAGAATCAAGCAATCCTAGCTAGATAAGATAAGTTCTAGAAAAGCCAACTAAGACTTCTAGAAAGAATCTTATATCCTAAGTAAACTTAACATGTGAATATGTCCCCTAATTACCTAGTGAATGAATTATCTAGGTACAAGACATTTATTCACACTAACAATTGAAACAAGTAACTTTTCTAGACTTACTATTTTTAGTAAGTTGCGACGACTACTTAGAATGTGGTTAAAATGCATTTGGACACACTTACTATTTTTAGCAGTGTGCTATTTATAATAAGTGTTATTCTTAGCAGGGTTTCAGCAGGCTAGTTCATAGGCTATTTCAGGCAAGTCAGTTTAAGCAGTTTGGTCTTCCGCACTCTTGGAGCTTATTTTCGTAAATTCAGTATTTTGGTTGAATTTATATTTTAAGTGAAAATATGTTGCTAGGCTTGGAGTACGCCTACTTCGAGAGATAAGTTATTTTCATAAAGGATGATTTTTGTAAGGTATTTTCACTTAATATTTTGGACGCCTGGTTTGATGAAATAATGTTCAAGTGAAAAATATTTCAAAAGCTAAAGTGGACAACTTCTTGAAGGGGAATATTTAAGTCACCATTAATGTATTTTTCACTTATATCTTTGGAGACGCCAAACTAATGTTTTATTTGCATTTTTGATAAAGTATCTATCCCTCATGTGTGGACACCAAAGACAAGGAGATTCATCAAATTAAAATGAAATACAAATACAAGTTTGGGTGGTGAATTTGAATGTCATGTTTGGGCGCCCAAATGAGAGGGAAATGAATTTGAATTTGAGGAGAAAAGGTTATAAATAAGAGTGTTGGGCTTCATTCTGGGAATCCATTGTTGCTTGTTGTACTGAAATGTTGTTGAAATGAATTCAGAGCTCTCGCTTCAAGGAATGCATTCCTCCTAGCTTCATCCATTCAGTTTCGCACTTGCAAGACAATGCCTAGCTGGATTCTAAAGACTGTGCTCTATCCAGGAGTACAGATTGAGTTTATTCCTGATTTATCCAATCAGATTGTTGCTATATGATCTGATTTTGGGTTGCTAGTTTTATGTGGCTGGAAGTGATTTTCATTCATAATTAATGGTGTGAATTTCATATCATTCTGGGTGTTGGCTATAAGTGTTTCTATGCTTAAGGCGTCCCTATTTGCAGATTTTCAGATTTTATCTTGGAGCACTCAATTTTCTAGAGAGGTCGCCCCTCTCCTTGGGCCGTACCTCCCCTCTAGATGAACATTGGGAGTCGTGCCTTCCATATAGTGTTTGTTTTGCATTGTGTATCTATTGCTATTTGGTCGCCTAGCTTCTAGTGAATGTATGCTTTCAGATTTGGGCGATTTGGTGAAGATTTGGAGTAGTTATGAACATGTTGGTGATTGCATAGTTGCTGGTCTGAGTTTTCAGTTGCTGGTCTTTCATATCAGACCTGATTGGAGACTATAGCTCTTAGAAAAGTGGACTCCTAGTCTTCATATTTACTTTGCATTTGGGTTTGGTTGTCATCAGAGCTGTTTGGAGTTGTTTTGAGCAATTTTGTGTGATCATAGCTTGTTGGTCTGAGTTTCAATTTGCTTTTCATATCAGATCTGGTCAAGTTCAGATTTTGGCCTTTTACCTCAGTTGTTTAGCTTGTGAAGTTTGGAGAATCATATAATAACATTTTGCAGTGTTTGGGCAGCTTTATCTCATTGTAATTTGCAGATTATAACATATTGTAAGACTGTTATCAGTAGTACTGATTCAGCCATCTTATTTCTGCAACTTTACTTTGTAATTCCCATGATTGTGGAAGAGACAGGCCTCGCCGTCTTTACTTTCAGCATTTACATTTATGTACTGCCCACTGAACAAGTGGAAGGGGTCAGCAAGCCACCCAACTCTTTACTTTCAGTACTTTGTAATTATCATTATGTTGATCAGCTGAGCCGTCAAACTACTCCCACTGAATAAGTGGTCGAGTTGCATATGCATTGTACTTTCCAGCACTTTCAGTTTATTTGCTAATGATCCTCAGCGTCATATGCTATCACCTCGCCCTCATTGGGATCTTGGTGAACATTATTGGTGTAGGGTTACTTTCTCAGTTGGTTTTTGGTTTTGCTAACACTAACGGGTGAAGTGTTGTGGCAAAAATTGGAAAAAATTGTAATGGGATTATTTCAGTCCTTGTGTTATACTAGTAGTACTAACACCTAAAAAGGATGGTGAGTGATGCATGTGCAATGATTCACAAGCCATCATACCAGTTTCCATTACCCCAAACAGATTATTTGAGTGAAGCTAAGTACTTCACAGAAACTAACTTGAAGAGTGGATATAACTAGATTCGGATTTGGGGGATGAATGTGAAACGGCATTCAAATCAAATGATGGATTGTATGAGTGGTTGGTTATGTCATTTGGATTGACCAATACACCAAGCACATTCATGTGATTGATGAATAAGGCATTGGAACATTTTCCTAGTAAATTTATGATTGTTTATTTTGATGATATCTTGATTTTCAACAAGACAAAAGTAGGCATTTGGAGCATTTAAGAATACTTTTACAAAGTTTGAAAGAAGAGAAGTTGTCGATTAATCTGAAAAAGTGCAGTTTTATGAAGAGAAAATTGGTGTATTTAGGATTTGTAATTTCATAGAAAGGTTCTTGAAAAGTAAAAAATAATTGTAGAGTGGCCATCACCGAGTACATTTGAAACAACGAATTTTCATGGCCTAGCAAGCTTCTATAGAAAGTATATTGAAAATTTTAGAGTTATTTGTGCACATAGCACGAAAATCATAAAAGGTGGTAGGACTGATTTTCAATGGACAGCAGCAACAAAAAATAATTTTCAACTCTTGAAGGAAAAGGTGAGCACAACTTGCATTGGAATTACCAGATTTTGACAAAATATTTTATTCAAGTTGTGATTCAAGCAAGACAGCAATTGCAAGAGTCTTGAACCAAAAAGGTAAACCCATTGCTTACTTTAGTGAGAAGTTAAATGAAACTAAAAAGAACTTTGTTTATGATTGGGAGTTTTATGCCATCATCCAAGCACTTAAGAAATGGTGACTCTATTTCCTACCAGAGGAGTATATCTTAAACACGGATCATCAGGCACTACAGTACATAAACATCCAAGGTAAACTCAATCAAAGGCATATGAAATGGGTTGAATTTTTTGCAAAGTTGTTCGTTTGTTTTGAAACATTGAAGTGGTAAATCAAACCAAGTAGTAGATGCACTAAGTAGAAGATGCTTATTGCTGACCGAAATGAGAATAGAAGTTGTTGGTTTGGATTATATGAAACAGTTGTATGAGAATGATCCCAAATTTCAATTAGGCATGGGCTACATACAAAAGCCCAATAGTCAAAAATAGAACACCGCGGTTGGATTATTTCACTCAAGAGGGGTTATTGTTAGAAGGAAAATGTTTATGAATACTGCAAGGATCTATGAGGGAGAAGCATACTAAAGGCTTAGCTAGACATTTTGGAGTGGACAAGATATTAACACAATTGAGTGACAATTATTATTGGCCAAGAATGGATAAGGATGTGAAGCATATGGTGCAGCACTGCAAAGTTTGTCAGCATGCCAAGGAAGGAGCCAAACAACTGGATTATATCAACCTTAACCCATTCCCAAAAAATTTAAGTATGGAATTTGCTCTTGGGCTACCAAGAACACAAAGAGGTAATGACTCCATTTATGTGATAGCGGGTAGATTTTCTAAAATGGCACATTTTATTATATGCAAAAAGTCAAAGGGCGCCACTCATGTAACCACGTTGTTTTTAACATGGTAGTTAGACACCATTGATTACCAAAGAACATAGTCTCAAATAGGGACACTCAAAGTTGGAAAACTCAGACTTGGCATGGACTTGGCAGCCCAAAATAGGACTCGAACTCGGGACTTGACACGGACTCGGCAAAAAAAAAAAACGTAGTTTTACAAAAAAAAATAAAGAAATTAATGTATTTAGAGAACATAAGAGCCTAATTTAATTATCAATTTGTCATAATTCAAATATTACACATGTCATATGATCATCAAACACTTAATAATTGAAATTTCATCATTCATACTCATAGTTTCAAACTTTCAAATGTATAACAGCATCATAAGTTTATAAATGTTTACATATAATGATATGTCAAAATGAGAAAAACATTAACAACCAAATAAAATCTATATCTTCCTCTCTCCCCTCCTACTACAACTCAATTTTAAAGGCATAGAACTAGAAGGTGCTACAGTATCCAAATGATGAGGAGATTGAGGAGTGGTTTCTTGATCTTCAAAAGTGTATTCGTCCTCTACCATTGCATCCAATCCTATTGCTTCTTCTTCTTTTGCTACTGCTCTCTCCAATTCAGCAAGATCTTCATCAGTAAGGAAGACATCAACATCATCATTTTGTTCATCAATAGTCCATTCACTATATAGATCAATATCATCCAAGTCGATGGACTCATGTGAAACACCCTCGACCTTTCTAGTTCGAAGGCGAAGGTTGTACCGAACAAAGACTAGATCATTTAGGCGATGTTGGGTCAACCTGTTTCTCTTCTTTGTGTGAATGTTCTCAAATAAGCTCCAATTGCGTTCACACCCAGAAGCACTACATGGCTGCAACAAGACACGGATAGCTAGCTTTTGAAGATTTGGCATGCTAGCACCATAGTTCTCCCACCATAAATCTACAAAAACACATTTAAAAAATATAAGAATAAGGTAAAAAATGTAAGAATCAAGTTTCTAATTTCATCTTGTAGTATTGAACAAATTTTTTTACCTGGTTGTTGTTTTTCTCTCCTTTCAATTGCTTGTTGTGAGGAAAAGAGTCTCCCCTCTACACCCTTGTAGACCTTGAATAGATAAAAATTAAATTAAATCAAATATAGAAAATTAGTTACCAACTTATTATGTATGTAAAATGGATGTTTCTAGATAGTCAACATTGCAAATTCATAAATAAGATGTAACAAATCTCACCTCCAACTCATCAAGCACCTTGTCTCTCATGTTATGATCAAGCACCATCTTATCGATGCAGGTGACAAGACTTGCCATGACCTCCTCATCAACCTTAATGTTTCAGAGAAGTAGAATTTTGGGTTCAAGAAGTAGGCAAAGGCATGTATTAGCTAGTGGAGTTGGTTTGTCCATCTACGATCAATGATGCACCAAATTGATATCATATTTTCTTTTGTTTCCGCCATAGTAATGTGAAATGGCCTCTTCGGCCCTATCCATGGCCTCATAAATAAAACCCATTGGCATGCCCTCTCCATCCACCATACGAAGAACCCTAACCAAAGGTTCTGTCACCTAAAAAAATGAAAACAAATTTTAAATTATTACAAAATTAACCCCTCAAAAAGAAAACAGCAAATAGATTATCTTGCATAAAGTTTATTTTTGTGTTTGTTACTTTCCTTGATCAACTCCTCTCCATTTTTGATGAATGTGTCATCAAAAACTATGCTTGCAATCCTCTCCCCTTCAGGTTTTTTGGAAAATGGGAACTCCAACCAAGCATCAGACACAAACATTTGCTTGAGATGGGAAATGGCACCAAGAATGCTTTGCAATGTGAGGAAGTGGCTAGCAAATCATGTAACTCCTGGTCGCACAAGGTCCTTGCCATTTGTGAATTTTCTCATCAAGGAAAGCACCCAAGTATGGTTGTAGATAAATTTGGTAACATTTTTGGCATCTCCAACCACACTTTTACCCATCCAATCTTCCCAATGTCCTCTAGTAACAAGTCCAAGCAATGTGCAGCACAAGGAGACCATGAAATTGTGGGATGCCTCTCCATAAGTAGTCTACTTGCAGCTACATATGCAGCTGCATTGTCCGTGATAATTTGGACAACATTATCAACACCAACCTCCTAGATCACCCCATCTAATAAATTGCATAAAGTCTCAGCATTTTTGATTTCGTTGAAGGCATCTATTGACTTTAGGAACACCAATCCACCATTAGAGGCCACTAAAATGTTTAGGAGAGTCCTATTTCGTCCATCTATCCACCCATCAAATAAGATGTTGTAGCCTTTTCTTCACCAAATTTTTTTTTGCTCATCAACCACAAGCCGTGTATACGGCTTCCTCTAGCAATGGCCCACTCAAATCTTTAGTTGTTGGGATCTTAAACCCCTTACCTGCAACTGTAAGGGCATTCACCAAACCTTCTCAATATGGGTTGTTCGCCACATTGAAAGGTAAATTATTGTAGTACCAAAAGTTTGTTGTTGCCATCCTAGCTTCATGATGTTTTTCTTTATTCCAACCGATACCTTCAAGTGAAGGTTGTGCTCCTAGAACATTGTGTGGAATAAAGTAATTTGGTCCTAGTGAAGGAACTTGGCTAGCACTAGGAGTAGAGCACAAACCCTCGGGACTCTCACTAAAAGATGAATGTGGCTGACGGATGCTTGGACTTGGGGCACCATGGGGCCTCGATGGTGTAGAAGTGGATACATTTCCACTCATCATTGCTACTAGTGCATCCTTTGTTTTTTGTCTTTCATCTTTTTTCAACTCATACTCAGCAAGAAGGGCCTTCATCTCTCTAACCATCTCAGGAGTCGAGTGAGGGCATATATCCACATTTTGTCCTAGTATTTTCGCAATGTGGTATTTTAATCTATTCATTCCTCTTATCATCCATTTATTGCATTCGGTACATGTGACCTCACCCTTTTTATTTCCTGGTATCCCATACTTCCATGCAAGGTCTTTTCTAGATTGCCTTGAGTTTGAAGATGACATTGTTGTTTCAACATGAAAAAAAAGAAGAAAAAATCAGCAAGGTTTCGTAAAAAATCAGTAGAGTTTGGTAAAAAACCAGCAAATAAATGATAATCAATCATTTGCAAAAAAAAAAGAAGTCAAAACCAAGCTAAAATTACTAGGAAATGGGCTATGAAGGGAAATAGAAAAAAAAAATTGGCAGCATTTCCCTTTGTTTTTCATCATTTTTCTGATTATCAATTGAAGAAAACAAAAAAAAAAAGAGAATAAAAATCACTTACTTGGCTCTAATTTGATCTCCTACACTCGTCTTCTCCACTTCTTCCAACCTTACTTCGAGTTGCAGACCTATTTTGGGCAAAAAGGAGTAAAATGAAAGAAAAAGCAAAAAAAAGAGAGGTTTTAAAACCCCATTATCCACCTACAATCGCTGACGTGAGTCTAGGCATGGGACTAAAGAGTCTGAGCCCAGGACTCACGAGTCCGAACCTAGGACTCTCCCAGACTCGACTCGGGAGTCCGTGTCGAGTCGACTCAGCAAGGCTTGGGACTTGCGAGTCCACCAAGTCTGAGCCGAGTCTTGCCGAGTTTTCAAACTATGGGGACACTAAATTTGTAGACAACTTGTTGCATACATTGTGGGAAAAGCTAGACACTAAATTGAGTTTTAGCTCCACTTATCATCATCAAAAGAATGGGCAAACAAAATTGTCAATAGAAGTCTAGGTGACCTATTGAGATGTTTGGTTGGAGAGAAGTCCACTAAATCAAATTTAATCTTGGCACAAATTGAATTTACATATAACAACTCAATTAACAAAGTATAACCAAAACCCCTTTCCAAATTGTGTATGGATACAGCCCAAAAAGAGTAGATACCTTGAGAATTGCTAGTGATTTGGGTAGAAAAAGTGTTGTTCCAAAAGATTTTGCTGATTACATGCATGAGTTACACCAAGAAGTTAAGAGAAATTTGGACAAAATCACAATTAAGTACAAGGAGCATGTTGATCTCAAGAGAAGGTAGCAAGAATTTCAGGTTTAAGACTTGGTGTTAGCTCATTTGAGGAAACAAAGGTTTGCCCAAAGGACCTACAAAAATCTAAAGGAAAAAGATTGAGCTATTTAAGGTACTATGGAAATTTACATCAAATGCTTATGAGATAGAACTTCTTGAAGGTACAAACATTTCATCTATTTTCAATGTTATTGAAAAGTACCATTATATGAAGGGAAAACAAAGAAGAAGGTGCAAATCTTGATGAACAACGGGAAGAATGGGTACATCATACACCAATTGTCTGAAAGTGAATGCGATTAAGTTGAAGTTGTTATAAACTCTCGAATAGCCATCATGACAATGGGGAAAGGAATACAAGGAATACTTAATTGAATGGATAAATAAGGCAATAGAAGAAGCAACCTAGATGCATGCATTGGAGGTTGCTAAGCGTAGAATTTCAGTCACAGATTCTTTAAAATGTTATGAGTTGTTAAACTTTGTTTACTACCTAATTCAATATGCTTTGAATATAACAAAGTAAATAGGATAGGTGAATACCAATGACTACAAGAAATTCATACTAGTATTTCATTCAATATGTATTTCATTCATATGCACTTATACAACCATACTTTAAGGAATTCTCATATTATGCAATCCCTTTCAATAGTACATTAAAAGTATATAAACTAGTTGACGGTTGCTAAGAACTTCCAACCATCAGCAACTACAAAGAGTAATTGTATACAACCAACAAAGAGAAACTAATCTTGCCGAACACAATATAACTAACTAATATGTAGATTTCCCTAACTACATCAGCACCCCCAAAAAAAAGAGTTGTCTTCCAGAGGACTGATGGATTGTGGGATGTTGAGAGTATCAAGATCCCATTCCTTTGTGCCAAATCACTTTTGCATTTATGTAAAGGGTCTAGATGTTTGAATGATAACTTCCCTTAGGTAGATTATGTTTCATTTTGATAAACAATCAAACAACGCTTGAAGCCAATTTGTTTTAATGAGGAGCTTAGAGAGTTTTGGTCAAGTATCTGTCGCTCCCATACTTAAGTATAAATTTATGTGGTTGAAAACAGTTTAGCTTCAAGTTTATAGTTTTACCTTATTATCCAATTCCATATTTTGTTTCTTAATTCAATTGGAGACTATCATCTTTCTTCTATGTTAGGTACTAAGTTTCTGGGAAGTGTATTTTATTGAATCATACTAATTTACTTCAAGGTTGAATGGTGAGGAATGATCTCCTCAGGATGTTAAATACAAAAGTGAATACACCAATTTATAGGTTACATGTGTTGCCATTGTTTCTGATTGCATCATAATATTAAAGTAGTGTAAGAGTCAAGTGTAAATAAAGTACAAAAAGGTAAAATTAAATGAGGCAGGTGTTCACTAAGTCTGAAATCTTATTTATTGAACCATTCAAAGCTGACATGGCTTAGCTGATTTGGCATTTGACTTTCAACTGTTGGCACCATGTTGATCTGGCACCTCAGCTGAAACAAGCAAAAAAGTAGGTGAAGTAAACTCGTAGGCACCTCACACGCAAGCACCTCAACCATACAGGCAAGTAGCTCAACCATACAGGCAACCAGCTCAAGTAGACAAGCAGGTAGCTCAAGCACGCAAGCAACCAGCTCAAGCAAGTAGGCAACCAGCTCAAGTAGATAAGAAAATAGCTCAAACATGCAACCAACCAGCTCAAGCAAGTAGGCAAGTAGCTCAAGCATGCAAGCAACCAGCTCAAGCAAGTAGGCAAGTAGCTCAAGCACGCAAGTAGGCAAGCAACTAGCTCAAGCACGCAAGCAACTAGCTCAAGCACCTTGACAGACAACCTATTTAAAATTTTCAGAGTTTTTAAGCATAAAGTAATTATGAGAACACGTCTTGTTAAATATACACAAAGTAACACATACATACATGTGATACATAAAGTATAAATATGAGGCACGAACACACGTAATACATAGAGTATACACAAGAAGCATGAAGCATATATGCGAATAATAGATGAAGTATACACATGAGTACATGAAGTCACAAAGCAAACATATGAATACATGTAAATCATAGAGTATACACTTAAATACGTAAGTCGCATGAATACACGTATACACATGAGTGCACGCACGTCACAAAGCATGTAGTTTGCCAAGCATACACTTGAATACACGTAAGTCACAAGGTATACACTTGAATACACATAGGCAACAAAGTATGCACTTGAATACACTCGAATACACATAAGCCACAAGGTACACACTTGAATACACTTGGATACACATAAGCCACAAAGTATACACTTGAATATGCGAATAATACATGAAGTATACACATGAGTACATGAAGTCACAAAGCAAACATATGAATACATGTAAATCGTAGAGTATACACTTAAATACGTAAGTCGCATGAATACACGTATACACATGAGTACACGCACGTCACAAAGCATGTAGTTTGCCAAGCATACACTTAATACACGTAAGTCACAAGGTATACACTTGAATACACATAGGCCACAAAGTATGCACTTGAATACACTCGAATACACATAAGCCACAAGGTACACACTTGAATACACTTGGATACACATAAGCCACAAAGTATACGCTTAAATACACATAAGCCATAAGGTATACACATGAATACACTCAAATACACATAAGCCATAAGGTATACACGTGAATACACTCAAATACACATAAGCCACAAAGTATACACTTGAATACACATAAGCCATAAGGTATACACATGAATACACTCGAATACACATAAGCCACAAAGTATACACTTGAATACACATAAGCCATAAGGTATACACATGAATACACTCGAATACACATAAGCCACAAAGTATACACTTGAATACACATAAGCCATAAGGTATACACTTGAATACACATAAGCCATAAGTTATACACATGAATACACTCAAATACACATAAGTCACAAGGTATACACTTGAATACACTCAAATACACATAAGTCACAAGTTATACACTTGAATACACATAAGTAGCAAGGTATACACTTGAAAACACTCGAATACACATATGCCACAAGGTATACACTTGAATACACATACATAGAAAGCATGAAGCATACACGTAATACATGAGGCATACACATGATGGCAGGAAAAATGCTCTGATACCACTATAATGTCCCTTGCCCTAATTTTCCCTAGAATTCGCCTATGGGTCACAATCTTCACAAAACAGGGTTAGAGTTTTCACCTTATCAAATGAATAGCTCCTTGATGTAATCCGGAATTTTGCAAACCTACATTCCATCCATGAACAACATTGCCAAACATGCATATATACATTTGTTAGCATTAATCCATGGTAACATATTTATAGACTATCAATAATGCAACCCATTGTGATCTAGGGGAAGTGACATGGTGGGTCTGCCCGAAGCCATATACCAACCTAGGAGGTTGTATACCACAAATCTCCCTATTGGCGACATGTACCTGCTTCCCCCAACCACGTCACAACCTCAGAAAACACTTTGCCCACTTGTGGGAACGAGCAGAGCTCCCAAGCGGTCTTAGCACTTCCACCCCTCCATGGCCCATCCTTCTCTTAGAATTGGGCAAACCATGAGTGGAATCTCTAGGCACGCACCACTCTCCCCAGGCCCCTTCCCCCAAGCGGGTTTTCAAACAATCCAGCATATCACAAATTCAATAGTAGGAACATACACTAAAATATCTTATTATCCACAAGCACTATGTATACATAAGTCAAACAATAATAGTGTGTTTGATAACAATGATTTTGCTGCACCAGAATGTATGGGTTTCCTTTGTACTGCTGATCTGTACCTTTCCCTCCTTTGATCGATCTGTACTTATCACTCAAAAGATATGGGTAGTGTAGGTCAAACAAATAAGAATCTATTGTTTATACTTACATTAAAGCACCCTAATTACCTATAAGGCTCAATAATTGCTGCAAGCATCATTATTGCTTAATTGTATGTATATATATATATATATATATATATAATTACTTCTAATTACTATTGCATGATCATGTATAAAATTTATATATTAAACTCACTCCCCTGATTATTGGTTTATCATCCTCCATATATTCCTCATTGAACCATCTCCTCCTTGGTATCAATCCCCTTCTATACTTAAGGGTTGCTACCTTTCTGAGTGCAGGTCACCCATTCTTTTCTGATTGCTTGGATCTGCCTTAACGCTCCGGAAATACTCTTCTATAGGTCTATGTTTAGATCTTCTTATATTCTTTTTCATTGGTCTGCATACATGTCCTTTGTATATTTCTCTTTTAGATTTGCTAATGTAAATATTTCTTTTCTTTTTCACATTCTCACTTGATAATTTAACATTTAGATTTTGCAGATCATCCCTTACCAGTTTCCTCATATATCTCAGTAAACTATGTAAATTAGTGTCTTGAATATTGGTCTGATTGCTTCCTTTGCACAGACCTCCCTACTACCTCTAAACTAAATCGCTGCTTATTAATGTAATTTCCTTCTACATTGAATGATCTTCTATGGATTCCCCCTTCATGCTCGGAGAATATTTATTCCCTTTTATTCACATAATGGGACACGTCTTTCTGAAAGGTGTCATTTAAAATAGACATGTCCTTTGCCCTATACCAATTGCTGCCTTAGTTGAATGATTATTAATAAATTCTACCTTTGATTATGTTAATCGTTGCTTTAAAAGATTCATTTGCTGCCTTTAGTTAATGAATAACAAACAAATCGCTTTATAAGACTTTTGTCTTATATTCCCTTTTGTCTTTTTCTTTAGACCATATATGATCGCTGACCTTTTGTCTTTTTCTGCAATTCATTTATTAATCACTGATTTCACCTCCTTGGTAATGGTCGACCAGAAATAAGAGGGTATGAAGATTAGTTAATAGACTAATCTGTTAATATTGTTTTATATTATGTGTTTCTTATTGAATTATATCATTTACTATTATATATATATATACACATATATATTATAATGATTATAATTATAATTAAATCGTCAATATTTATATTTTTAATATTTACATTGTTAATTGTTGCGTTTTAACTATGTTCCACGGCGTTTTAGGGACGGGGATGGGGGGACGGCTGGGGACGCATTTTCGGGACATTTCCTAAGGGGCCATTTTTAGGGGACGGTAGGGGACAGCGACATACACAATATATATATATGATTTTTTCAAAATTTATTAATATATTATAGACAGAGAAAGGGAAAGAAAGAGAGATATGTCAATAAATGGCTCTAAAAAATATAAGAGCCCTCTACACATGTGACTATCATGTTAATGAATTACCAATGTCTAATATCAATCCACCCATCCATGATAATATAGCAACTTGTCCTCAATCAAGTCTGCCTCATGTCCTCCATCATCATATTCAACTTAGAGTACTCTTTATCAAGGAGGCTAGTGTGTAGTTTATGTTTTCCAAGGGTTTAAATGATGGACCAACATAAATTGCATCTTTGAACATTTGTTTGAAATAGAGAGAATGTGGTTAGTAGGCTGTCCTACTTCAAAAGGGCTTGAATGCTCTCTTGGAAATTTGACTGGGTTGGGTGATCACTGTTAGATGTTTGAGAAACTAGATCTAATATTTAGTTTCAGCAGATTTAAACTGAGTAATTAGAGGGGTAGTTTCTCTACAAATGCCTGAATTGTTGAATGCTCTCTGGAAGAAGTTGGCTTTATTCCATTAACATCCAAGTTTTGTCTTGTGGGATGCACTTGTTTGAAGATGAGGAATAAATCTGTGATGACAACAACGAAAAACCTAACAGAAGGTACAGATTTGGAGTGGCACAGGTGTGTGAGGCCTGCAGATGTCATAGTAGAACCTAGCGGCATGCCAATTTTTTTAATAATTGCATCTTTCAAAAACCAAGAATTGTGTATTGGATGCATATGTGAATACAAAGTTTGAATTTCCTTAAAGCTCTTAAAGGTGAAATAAATTTAAAAAAATTGAATTTTTTAATGCTTTCAGCCTTCAGAAAGCTCCCAGTCCACAAGGGACGGTTAGCCGTCCCCGGTATGGCAAGGAACGTTTCCAACGTCCCCAATCCATACCGGGGACGGGGAAACGTCCCCAATTGGCTAGAAACGTTTCCTGTCGTTTCCTTCAAATTTGCTTGATTCGGGGACGGCAGGGGACCGTCCCCTTTGCGTCCCCCTTCCCCAGGACGGCTGGGGACAAGGATAGTGGCTTTTGGGGCAAGGGACACGTCCCCGTGTAACACAGCGTTTTAATGCTTAGTAATTTTAGTGTTCCATTTCGGGGACATAACATAATTGCCGTATTTCCCAAGTGGAGCTCAAGGGAAGGTACTTGTTTATTTCAATAGGAGCTCCAAGTAAGCTTAACCATCCATCGACCTACTCTAAAGCTTCTACTGACAATTCTCGTGGGGTAGTGGCTGGAGAAATAGCATATGCCAAAAGAATGTCCCCTAGTGTAGTACCCGAAGTAGATATAGTTAAGTCAATCACCTCATTGACCTCTCCATTGATATCTCCCTCTTCTGATAGTGCATCTTTAGAGGATGATGCAACTGCCACATGTTTTCTTTTTCTTCTTGTAGGCTTGACTACCTTGGCTTTCCCTGGCTAAACCTGTGTGCCCAATTTGGTCCATCTAAAAGTAGTGGGCCACGAGGAATCGCACTCAAGATCGAGCTTAAACTCGTTGGTTTCAACTAAAGGAACCTATGCAAATATGGCATCCAGAAATAGAGTTATGGCATGCTGCATTATATAAAAATATTTATGCTTCAATGACAGAAATTCCTAGATGTGGGTAGTGTAATGAGCCTAGCTCAAAACTGTCCAGAATTTGCCCTAATTGGCTGATTGTAATTTTGTCAAACAGTTCTAGTGCAACCTTGTGACTTGCTGTTGTAGGGTTTCAGTTTATGATGCTTCGATTGAAAGGGATGCTAATGCAGATTTAACTCTTCTATAATGCCTATAATCTGAACATGAATGTAAATGCAGTTCTTTTTTGGATTTTCTCATGCAAATATATGAGACTAGGTATGCAGAGACTAACTACAGCAATCATTTGCCAGGCATCATTTCAGTTACATGTCTATTTGCAAAGTATCTATGGTAAAGCAACTACTTATAACTCCATTATTTGTGAAAAACTTCAATACAAATCTAATGACCATCAGCCAAGACTCTTGGCTTATACATTTGAAATTATGCTAAAGTCTGAAACTGACTGTCACCTACAGCTGAACCCCTTATCTAGCAAATAAATGGCATACAATAAGCATGGAATAAACAAAAGGAACCTGATTTGGAGTTGCCCTTGTGCACCAATGATAAAGCAATGAAAATTCTGGAAGTGGAGGACCATATGCAGCCCACACGATTTTCTGAGGAGGTCGCCCCTGTTTCAGATCTGGTATGAAGAAATAAATAATCCAAGCAGTTTCCAAGCCTCCACTATGACTGTAATTTCTGATGTTGAATATTCAGACTTTCCCTATGCAATCTGCCCTTTATGACAGCTGACAATGCCCAACAAGCTGGTTTCCTATCACCAATTTGGCCTAAGTACTGTAGCACGGGGGTACTATTCACGGAACTGTAGCGCGGTACTGTAGCGACTACTGTAGCTCGGCACTGTAGCAAATCGCGGCACTGTAGCAAATCGCGGCACTGTAGCGTTACTGTAGCAGCCAGCAAAATAAGAATTTTCCTCAATAAATCTTTAATGCCAACCACCTCCAAAATTGTATGTCTTCAAAATTGGCCTTAGGCCACAAATTTCTGCCCTAATGAAGTGACTGAAGTATCACCTCCAAGCTGCAATAATTCGGGTGATATTGCACACCCTCAAGATTGCTATCAATGGGAGTTTTCGTTCCCAAAGACACTGGTTATCTGCAGACCACTTGGCTCCACAAATACTCAAGAAGATTCACCAACCAACAATTCATCAAATCTGGATGCCCAAATGGTGAGACCTCAAGGTCTATTTATTCTTTTCCTCTAGAGGTCGGCCTTAATAAAATAATATTATTTTTTGACCTTCTAGAAGATTCCAGTATATTATAATCTTATTGCACTTTATGAATTATTAAAATGTTATATTATTAAAAAGTGCATCTCAACATAAAATTATAAAATAAGGTTTCCATAAATAGAAATAATAATTAAATATAATGGAAAACCCTTTCCCAATTAAAAACTGAGCCAAATAATCACCAAGTGACTGCAAAATGACTCTCTCACCATGCCTCATTAGCCTACGAGAGCCGTTAATAGGCTAATCCTGCTAATTTGTCGATGTCAACTGGAAGGGGACATTACAGTCCGCCCCTCCTGAAATTGCTTGTCCCCAAGCAATCTAAATTCAGGATGCTGCAAGATCTCCTCACTTTCCCATGTCGCATCCTCAACTGGTAAGTCCTTCCATTTGATCAAATATTCACTGATAACCCGTTTCCGAGTAGTCTTCTCACGTACGTCCAATATAGCCTCTGGCACCAAAATTAGTTTCCCTTCATCATTCAATGGTGGCAATGTCGTGGAGGGAACCACACGATGTCCCAACGCCTTCTTGAGGCGAGATACATGGAAAATATTATGCACGCTACTGTTAGCAGGCAATTCCAACTCATAAGCCACTTCTCCTACCCTCCTGATAATCCTGAAAGGACCATAGTAACGTGGCTTAAGCTTTTCTGCTCCGCTCTTCTTGAGAGTGGACTGCCTGTAAGGCTGCAACATCAAGTACACCATATCGCCAACCTCGAAGGAGCGCTCAACCCTCTTCTGATCTGCATATTGCTTTTGTTGGTTTTGTGCCTTTTGGATATTTTCCCGTAAAGCTCTCATAATGTCTTGATTATCCTGTAAGAGATCACCAGCACTAGGCACACGACTGTCACTCAACAAGAGGTCCAGGAAATTAGGCGCATCATATCCATACAAGGCCATGAATGGTGTCATCTGAATAGAGAGATGGTAAGTGGTATTGTAGCAATACTCACAAAGATGTAGCCACTTGACCCACCCCTTCTGCTGTCCTGCGATGTAGTTTCTCAAATACCCTTCCACCCATTTATTTACTATTTCTGTCTGTCCGTCAGTCTGTGGGTGGTAACTAGTGCTCGGAGAGAGTTCTGTCCCACATAGCCTGAATAGCTCCTGCCAAAAGTGGCTCATGAATCGACTATCTCTATCACTGACAATGTTCCGAGGTAGCCCATGCAGTCTGAAAACCTCCTGGAAGAACAACTCTGCTACCTGAATAGCTGTATATGTAGATGTGATCGGAAAGAAGTGAGCAAATTTAGTCAAACGATCTACAACCACATAGATACAATCTCGCCCTTGGGCTTTAGGCAAACCAGTGATGAAGTCCATCGACAAACACTCCCACTTCCTGTCAGGAATTGGAAGTGGCTGAAGTAAGCCTGCAGGGTATGTGTGCTCTTGTTTATTTTGCTGACAAACAGGGCATTCTCTAACATACTGCATTACATCTGATTTAAGGCCTTTCCATGTAAACCTCTCTCGCACCTGTTTATAAGTTTTGAAAAAGCCGGGATGTCCTGCCATAGGTGCATCGTGGAAAGCCCTCAAAATGGTGATTTTTATTTCCGATTCCGGAATCAAATAGATCCTCCCCTTGTAAATGATAAGATCATTTACAACTGTGTACCTGTCATCCTGCACTGATCCATCCACAATCCCTGTAGCCCAACTGTCCTTAACATATTCTGCCACTATCAGGTGCCTCCAATCTTCCGCAATCCCAGTCATAGAGCTTAAGTGGGGACGTCGGGATAAAGCATCGGCCACAATATTCTGTGTCCCTTTAACAAAAGAAATATCAAAGTCATATGATTGTAGCTTACTCACCCATTTTTGCTGACGATCATTAAGATCCCGTTGCCCAAGGAAGTGCCTCAAGCTGTTGTGGTCTGTCTTAACCACAAATTTGCTGCCCACCAAATACTGTCTGAATTTGGCCAACGCATGCATAATGGCCAACATCTCCTTATCATATATGCTATATCCCCTCTCTGGACCACGAAGCTTTCGACTCTCATAAGCAATCGGATGTTTGTCCTGCATAAGGACTGCACCAATTCCTTCTCCTGAAGCATCACATTGCAGCTCAAAGGGTTTAGAAAAATCTGGCAAAGCAAGCACTGGGCATGTAGTCATGATTAGTTTGAACATCTCAAAGCAGTCCTGCGCCTCTGGAGTCCAAACGAAAGCCCCTTTCTTGGTCAAGTCTGTGAGTGGTGCGGCATGGCGTGAATATCCATTAACAAATCTGCGGTAGAATCCACACAACCCCAAAAATCCTCTGAGCTGAGTAAGATTCACTGGTGTAGGCCATTCAACAATCGCCTTAATCTTCTCAGGGTCCATACGTACTCCCTCAGAACTGATGATGTGACCAAGATATAATAACTCTGTCATCCCTAAGTCACACTTAGACTCCTTTGCATACAAGGATTCTTTCCCCAAAATGCCCAACACTATGTCAAGATGTGCTATATGATCATCCCATGTTTTGCTGTATACCAAAATATCATCAAAGAATACCAGTACATACCTCCTCAACTGTGAATGGAAAACCCGGTTCATTGTAGACTGAAATGTTGCTGGGGCATTGGTTAATCCAAAGGGCATAACTACAAACTCAAAATGCCCACAATGGCACCTAAATGCTGTCTTCTCAATGTCCTGTTCCCTAACCCGAATCTGATGATAGCCTGACCTCAGATCAATTTTGGAGAAGAAATGTGCACCATGTAGCTCATCTATTAACTCATCAATTCTAGGAATGGGATATCTGTTCTTTATTGTTCGCTTATTCAAAAGTCTGTAATCAATACACATCCGCAATGTACCATCTTTTTTCTTAACCAGCACTACAGAAGATGCAAAAGGAGACTTACTTGGTCTAATATGTCCCATGGCCAACAACTCATTAATTGTCTTTTCGATTTCATCCTTGAGTCGCTTGGGATGTCTGTATGGAGTGACTATGACAGGCTTGGCGCCCTCCTCCAACTCGATGATATGCTCAATCCCTCGATCTGGAGGTCTGCCTGGAGGAATCTCACTAAACACCTTCGTATGCTTAACCCTTAACTCCTGGATATCAGGATGGTACTCTGGTTTCTGCTGTTCCCCTTGTGTAGGCATCAACACACATTCTGCTGCCCACTCTACCATATCATGTTTTACTAGCCTCGCCATTCTCTTGAAAGAGATCATTCTGAAGCTAGAGTCTCGAATTGCCTTAAGAACATGGGTCTTCCCATCAACCTGGAAAGACATCTCCATCTCTCTAAGATCAAGGGTGAATTTCCCAATATCATGTAACCATCTCATGCCAAGCACCAAGTATCACCCATATTCACCACATAGAAGTCCGTCTTGAACTCATAGTTGTTCAATCGAATGGGCAAGTCTGAAATTCTCTTCTCACATTTGAGGGTATAGCCATCTGCAACCTTGACCCTTATTCCCTCAAATTCCTCTGTCCTGATGCCTCTCTTATCAACCAAACGAGCATCAATGAAGTTGTGAGTTGCCCCCGTATCAAGAAGAGTGATTATCTTTTGCCCTGCTAGGACCCCACGCATCCTAAATGAACCCTCTTGTTGGATGCTAGTGATGTGTGCATCATGTTGCCTCATTGCTCCTTCATGTTCCTTTCCACTTTCATGTTTTTCTTCATCCTGCTCTGCTCCTGAGTCTTCAGAATCAGATTGCTGGTCTGATTTTTCTGATTCAGAGTCTTCATAATATGCCCACATTACTCTATTAGCCTTTCCCTTTGGTCTTAAGGGACAATCATGATTTGCATCATAAGGCCCCTTACAATAGAAACACAACTTCTTCTTTCTTAATTCATTAAGTGTGTCACGATCCAAAGGTGTTGCTGATTTGCCCTTGAAATCTGGTTTGTCCTTCTTCTTAGAGAAAGATTTGTTATCTCGATACGAAGAAGATCCCTTTGATACAAACCTATTCTGTGGTGTAGACAGTTCCATACTCCTAGCCTTCCTCATAGCCTCCTGAAGGGTAGGAGGATCAAAGGCTTTTATCCATCCTCTCATAGGCTCCATTAATCCTTCAATGAATAGCACCACCAACCGTCTCTCTGAGATGTTAGGAACCATCACCGATAATTTCTGGAATTCTCCAATGTAGCTCTCCAAACTTCCGGCTTGCTTGAGTTGGGCCAAGTCCCTGAAGTATGATTCTGGATCTTTCCTATCAAAACGTTCCACAAGTCTGTCCACAAACTCCTGATAGGATGTAATCTGATTATGCTGTAATGTTACCAATCCATGATACCACCATTCGTGTGCTGCTCCTTCCAAGTGCAAAGTGGCAAACTTGATGGCTTCTTCTTCTGTCATAGGTCGAAGAGCCAAGAAGGTATCCAACTTATGAATCCATGATTGTGCAGTAATCTTGCCACTGCCATCAAACATGGTCAATGTGAGCTTATTAGTAGCTTGCTTAAGGTCCTTATTCTGATTCCGAGGCCTTCTCTCCTGTCGAGACCTGTAATAGTCCATCCTCGTTTGTACAAAACGATCAAAATGCATAAGCTCTCGTGCTTGTGGTGTCAATAGTTGCCATTCATCATGAGCAGCCATATATGCATCAGCAAAGGTAGGCTCCTCAACATCTTCAACATTCTCTTCTACTGCACGTTCTTCCCTCAAGAAAGTGGGTCTTGTAGGTCTGTCTGCAGTGCGAGAAGATGCTCTTTGTACTCTCCTTGAACCAGCTATGCTCCTATCATCATCATGATCTTGGGGCTGTCTTCTAGGTAAGACCAACTGCTGTAGAGTGTTTTCAAGCCGCTCAAGTACCCCAGATACCTGCTGTTGACCATCCCTTAGACCCCTCAAAGTGTCAAGTACCTCTCTATCACCATCTCTTTCATTTCTAGGAGGACTTCCCTCTCTTCTTTCCTCCACAGGACCACTCATCTCTTTGTCCCTTGCTGCCTCAGCTGTTGATAATGTGTCTTGTGTTTGCTTCCTTTCTTCTCTTGCTGTATATCTCTTGGTTCTGTCACTTTGTTGCATAAATAAAGACGATTCTGACCCAAAGGATGGCAGGAAACCGCTCTGATACCACTGTAATGAGCCTAGCTCAAAACTGTCCAGAATTTGCCCTAATTGGCTGATTGTAATTTTGTCAAACAGTTCTAGTGCAACCTTGTGACTTGCTGTTGTAGGGTTTCAGTTTATGATGCTTTGATTGAAAGGGATGCTAATGCAGATTTAACTCTTCTATAATGCCTATAATCTGAACATGAATGTAAATGCAGTTCTTTTTTGGATTTTCTCATGCAAATATATGAGACTAGGTATGCAGAGACTAACTACAGCAATCATTTGCCAGGCATCATTTCAGTTACATGTCTATTTGCAAAGTATCTATGGGAAAGCAACTACTTATAACTCCATTATTTGTGAAAAACTTCAATACAAATCTAATGACCATCAGCCAAGACTCTTGGCTTATACATTTGAAATTATGCTAAAGTCTGAAACTGACTGTCACCTACAGCTGAACCCCTTATCTAGCAAATAAATGGCATACAATAAGCATGGAATAAACAAAAGGAACCTGATTTGGAGTTGCCCTTGTGCACCAATGATAAAGCAATGAAAATTCTGGAAGTGGAGGACCATATGCAGCCCACACGATTTTCTGAGGAGGTCGCCCCTGTTTCAGATCTGGTATGAAGAAATAAATAATCCAAGCAGTTTCCAAGACTGTAATTTCTGATGTTGAATATTCAGACTTTCCCTATGCAATCTGCCCTTTATGACAGCTGACAATGCCCAACAAGCTGGTTTCCTATCACCAATTTGGCCTAAGTACTGTAGCACGGGGGTACTATTCACGGAACTGTAGCGCGGTACTGTAGCGACTACTGTAGCTCGGCACTGTAGCAAATCGCGGCACTGTAGCAAATCGCGGCACTGTAGCGTTACTGTAGCAGCCAGCAAAATAAGAATTTTCCTCAATAAATCTTTAATGCCAACCACCTCCAAAATTGTATGTCTTCAAAATTGGCCTTAGGCCACAAATTTCTGCCCTAATGAAGTGACTGAAGTATCACCTCCAAGCTGCAATAATTCGGGTGATATTGCACACCCTCAAGATTGCTATCAATGGGAGTTTTCGTTCCCAAAGACACTGGTTATCTGCAGACCACTTGGCTCCACAAATACTCAAGAAGATTCACCAACCAACAATTCATCAAATCTGGATGCCCAAATGGTGAGACCTCAAGGTCTATTTATTCTTTTCCTCTAGAGGTCGGCCTTAATAAAATAATATTATTTTTTGACCTTCTAGAAGATTCCAGTATATTATAATCTTATTGCACTTTATGAATTATTAAAATGTTATATTATTAAAAAGTGCATCTCAACATAAAATTATAAAATAAGGTTTCCATAAATAGAAATAATAATTAAATATAATGGAAAACCCTTTCCCAATTAAAAACTGAGCCAAATAATCACCAAGTGACTGCAAAATGACTCTCTCACCATGCCTCATTAGCCTACGAGAGCCGTTAATAGGCTAATCCTGCTAATTTGTCGATGTCAACTGGAAGGGGACATTATAGGTAGACAGCATCGTCACCCAATTATAAATTGTACCCTCACTCAATCCAATCATGTAATCGATCATCCTGACGGAAATTTTAGAATGCTCTAGTGGCTCCCATCAATCTGCACTTCATTAAATCCATAAATGCACTACCATTCAGCATTTGGGAAATAATCTTGGCGTAGACCACTACTTCCTGAACTCCCCATATTGGCCTTCTCTTGTTTGGTGAGATTTTTTCTACACAAGCGCTAAATAGATGCTTCCTTCCAACTTTGTGTTATTTTTGTGGAAGGCTTTGACACAATAAATCCCCAACACAAGATGCCAACAACCCACTAGAAATCATCAAGCTTGAACGTAATAGTGGCTAGTAAATTCATGTATTCTATTATCGTTTTGTTTTCTTTGTTGTTGTAGGGGGTGACCATATTTGTCAAATAAGGTTCAAATTCTTGGAAATTAAAATGTAGAATTTGAACAATTTGAACTTCATCTACCTTGGCATCTCTAAGGTCCACCTTCTGTGGGCGGTCTTCTGGATTGTTGAGCCACCACATTTGACATTCTATTGCTATCAAACTTTCCCACATCAAAAATTCTATGGTGGGTTTGTCTTTTGTTATTGGTTGTGTCTTCTTTCTTTTTTTCTTATTTGTTAAAATTTTTGATCTAAATGCTGTAAATTTTAGTGAACAGATTATATGCACAGAAAATTAATTCAAAATCAGACACAATAACACAGCAGATGCCCTGGGAAAACCCTCCTCTTGAGGGAGAAAAACCCAGCAACAAAAGTTCTCTCTTATAAAAATAATGGCAACAATTCTCTTTACAATTCTCTTTACAATGAGGCCAATCACAAGGCCAATATTCAGCACCTATACCAGATGCAATAACAGATGAAGATCTGCACTTCCTTGGACTGCTAAATCTGCCCTTAAGAAATTCGCAATTCTGCTCTTGAAGAAATTTGCACTTCTGCTCTTGAAGAAATTTGCACCTTAATGAGAGAATGAATAGAACTTGCTTGATGACAAATAGAGGAAGGTGACCTAGTATATATACAAATGAGAGAGGTCGCACCTCTTCATATACAAGGTCGGCCAAGTTACAAAATAATAATAATTACAAAAAATAAATATAATTTAGGAAAAGTCGGCCTCAAGAGAAATTATAATGTTGCCAAGAGAAGCGCCCATCTTTAATAAATGACTCATATAAATAAATAGCCAATAGGCTACATTTATTTATGTCTTCACTCATGGCTGGAAGGATGAACCCAAAGCTGTCATAACATTAACAAATGCTACAGCACATTTGGGTGGACTTTCCTCTATTATTTCTTTCTCATCCATGAATGTTATGTGTACTCACTTGAGTGTACAATCTAGAGTAATATATGAAGCTAACTTTTGCAAATTTATTTCCCATTCAAAAAAGTAGTTATTGCAACTAATTCTTGATAATTCCCACACAGTTTAAAGGTCATGCAATGAGAAGGGGTTGTGTGGCCAAAATAAATAAATTATAAACTTGGTTGTACAGTAAAAACTATTTGCAGAAGGCATAGTAGCCAGGAAACTCCAAATTAATAGTGACGGTATGGCCTGAAGAGGGGTGTGCAAAGGTCGCCAAGAAAGAGAAAGACCTAGTTGAGAAAGATCAAAAGATGATGAAGGACAACCAGCTGGCGAAGAAGGATAGGAAGATTGCGGAGTTGCAGCTTGTCTATGAGAAGATCAAGCATCAGTTGATAGAGGCCTTACAAGTAGTGAAAACTACTAGAGAATGTGAACTTTTGACAGCCCATCACCTAAAACTCAAGACAAAAGAAGTATATCACTTGTGGCAATCCATTTCCCCATAGTCGTCTCTAGCAGCCCCTCAGTGAGGTTTAGTTTGGTTACTTTCATTCTTCCAATTTTGTTTTCAATAGTCATCTGGAAGACAACGCTTTTTTCTATTTTTTTTTTGTGCGGGGGGAGGGGGGGGTGCGGAGTTATATTTACTTACATTGTGGTCAAGAAGATTAGTTTCTCTTTGTTGGTTGTATACAATTACAGTTGGAAGTTATTAGTAACCGTCTGCTAGTTTATATACTCTTATTGTGATAGTGAAAGGGACCACATGTTATGAGAATTCCCTGAAGTATAGTTGTATAAGTGCATATGAATGAAATACATTGTGATATCTTTCTGCAATTACTGGTATGAATTTCTTATAGTCATTGGTATTCACCTATCCTATTTACTCTATTATATTCAAAGCATATTGAATTAGGCAGTAAACAAATCCATAACACATTTCACCTACCCAAAGTGTCCGATGTAGGAGCATCTAGGGTTCTCGCAATCCTACATGCCAAAAACAGTTTTCCAACAGTTTGGTCTTTCTTCTCTAATATTTTCATGTGTTGCAGTTCCTGTCTATTGTTACTGTTTTTGTTTTTGAATTTTGTGTGTGAAGTCTCTTCGCTGGGTGCTAGCCTTCTTTCTTTCCCAGCACTTACCTTGTCTTTTGTGGCTAAGGTCTTAAATTTCATGTGGTCCATACTGGAGTGAATGCATCCTTCTTTCTTCCTTTCATGTGTTTCTGCCTAGGGAACCCACCTTGCGTTGGATGAGTGAACAAACAGAATAAAAGTTGATTCCTTTGTTGGACATTAGTTTTCCTAATAGGGCCCACACATTCCTAGTTGGGACTTGATTCTATTTTTTTGAGCACTTCCCTGCTGGGACCTGCCTAAGGATATCTGTTTGGTGCTGACTTTATCAAATATCCCTACTGAACATCATCTTCCTTGCTGGTGTTCCCCTTAAGAGGTTGTAGATATTTGGCTCAGTTACATTGGACCTTGTTTCCTGCTGCGAGGCCCACATATCTTGTCCATTCTAGGTGCTGGAGAGGTGTTAATTCCACATCCCTACCCAAGCTAAGGCAGCATCCAATTACAGCCATTGTCAGACTTGATCGTGGATTGATCCTTTATGACCACGGTAGTTTCATTTGTCTATTTTTGGGTGGCAGCATCAGATACTGATCCTGATCGTGGGAGGTACAATCTTCTGGACATGGGCATAATATTCGGCCAATGTTGTAGAGGAATTTTTCTAACTCGCATAGCATTATCTTGGATGGTTATCACTTAATGTCAGAAACAGTTTCTCATTTTAAATCAAGCTGAGTAGGTTGGAACAGAATAGTCCATGACTTGGGATAAATTCAAGCTATTGCAGTGTATTCCTGGCTTGTTTGTATACCTGTAGCAGTGCATCAGTAATTTTCTGAGTTGTCTGAATGTTGATTGCAGAGCTACATGCCTGTGAGCTGGGTTAGACCACCCTTGTTCAGCTACCAGCCTGTTGATTTATGTTTTCTGCATTTCAGTTACAGTCTGTGGAAGGATTTTTTATTTTTGTTTTGTTCTGATAATATAGTTTCCTCAACCTAGTACTATCTTGTAGTTCAGGCTGTATGCCCGTATCCTGTTAATTGGTCAATTAAATCTGAAGTATTGTTATTCTATTACTACTCTTCCTAGCTGTTGTTGCAAATTGACAGTTTGTGTGTGGAGCTGTAAGTCCCAAGCAGTTTCACTGGGCACTGAGGCTGTGACTGCACTAGAAGTTATATGGAAATTTCACCCTCTTTCTCTCACTAGCATTTGAGAGTTATCTGAGTCGAGCCTCGTTTTGAAGGATTTTCAAAAGCTACCCTGCAAGTAATTGCAGATTCTCCCTCTGTTTCCCAATTAAACTGATTGCTCACTGAGTCAAGAGACTTTGGTGTCTTAACAAAGCTGTTATCAATGTTCTTCAGGAGTTTCAGATTTTTCCTAGAAGATATCTAGCTTTTCATCACCTCCCTTAAAGGCACTTTCCTAAACTACCTTGCCTCTTGGATTGCTTTTTCTCCAAGGGTTGTTTACTGATCAATAAATTACCCACTTGGATCATATAGAAATGATGAAATGACCAGGTAGTTACTTGTTTTTACTGTAATTCAAATGTATTACCTTTTTAGCCCTTGCTGACTTAGACAAATTTCATTAACGAATGTAAACAAAAATAAGCATATTTTACAGCCAAATTCAACCTTAACAACAAATTACCAGCTTAAAGATGCTAGTGGCCAGTGATCCTTTATACCACACCTGCTCAAACCTTCATGAAATGTGGATACATATAAAAGTTGCACAGTATTGAAATGCTATGGCTATCTATAGATTTTAGGTTAAAAACTTGAAATCAAACACTTTACATCTTATGCGTTGAGTTTAAGCAGATAATACTTGATTTTTTCTTAAGAAATGCCTATATGTAGAATTATGAAAACAATAATCAATTTACTTTTTTCAAAAACTTTTTTCAAAACTGTTCAAAAATGCTTCTACCTCATAAAATTGTTGACATGTTCAACCTTGTTTTCATTAACTCTAAACATCAATGTTACATATCATGATTGGCATTTTCTCATGGGAGACCATTTTATAGTTTGCTTCAGAATGCTAGGGGTCATTGGACCCATGCTAATCACTTCAACATGATTGCAATTGTATCATTACCTTTGAATTGCAGAACTCTTGAGCTCCAAATTGGATGGACTACTGCTACTCTTTCTTCCTGGTATCCTTTTTTCCACTGAAAATTCAAGGAAAAATATGCGTAGGAAAACACATTTAAAATGCAATATATATTAGGTCAGAACAGCAATAGAGAAATGCAAAGATCTAATTACCAGAATCCCTGCTTTCTTCATGAGGCTGGACGCTTGGAGGTACTTTTACTTTCTCTTGTTTATTTGCCTTTGTTTTTGGTGTTTTTTCAGTTATTAAACCACCTGTTATTAATTTTGAAGAATATACATTGCCAATATTTGGAACACGTGAGGAATATAGGAAAATGAATTATAAGAGTTAAAAATGGGATAAACAATTTAGCCAAGCATACTAGACCTCTATAACTAGGACATTTCACATGCAATAAGCTAAAGAATCAAACCATTCAAAAATTGAAAGGAAAACTAAAGCAACCTTCTTTTCTTTCCCCTCCCTCTAAATCTACACCAATATTTTTTATGGTGTTATCCACAGTTTTATGATCCTCCACATTTTCGGTTTGCCCTTCCATGTCTCCTGTTTCAGTAAAAAGTTCAATACCCTGTTAGTCAGAGTCCACCACAGGTGAACCTGAAAAAAAAAACACTTTCATCAAACAGAACTATATCTCATGTGAGCCACTGGCAAGAATTTTTCCATAATCATCACTATAAATAGAGGAATTTACATAATGCCAACAGTTATCCACCTTTGCATGTCTTAGCACGACGTTGCTGAAATGAAGGCCGATGCTTAGCAAGATCCACAGCAATCTTCCGCCCACCCATAACTGTTCCATTCTTTGCTTCAACAGCACGTTTTGCATCCTCTACCATAGCACTGGTCAATATGCATTTCAAAGAGTATGGAATCACATTTTTATAACTTTTAAGATGATCTTGAATAAAACAAAAAACAAAGCAAATAAAAAAATTCAAATGCAGATTATTTTAACCTACAGTTCTTTAATTAAACAAATAAGACCATTGAATGCAATAGTAAAAAATAACAGGGGTAAATGTATCAGGTTGTGTGAAGTTCAATCGGTCAAGATAAAATGTCATATTTTAAACACACAAAGGGAAAATCAAGTAATGCATTCCTCAACAAAGATATTTATTGAACCCAAAAGCAGGAAAAAAGACTTATAAATGATTTTACTTATTACTCCATGTTCTCATCATTTACTGGTATTCAAGACACTGCCTGCATGACCTGTATATTACGATGTGTGGAAGAATCTAGGAGGCAAAAAGTTTTATCTTGTCAAGAATCGGAAAAAAAAGTTTGATTTATTCCCATATCTCCAAGTAATTGAAAAAAGATACAGTGGCTTTGAAGTCCTTAGATTTCCTTTTTTATTCTTCAAAATGTCTATCAAGCTCCTCTATACAAGTAATCCCAAGTTCCAATCTTTCTTCTTTCTCTAGAAACATGGCCTAGCAAGTTATGGGATGGAACTACCTATTGGTTATTTATTTGCAAATGAACTTTCTCCTCTTTGTGATGTTTTTCTACAAAGAAATGGCAGTGGGCATGTTATTCTAGATCTGCAGTGGCTGCGTCAATAATTTGGTCATTCTTTCTTACCCCCTTGTCAACAGCTCTGTCATTCTATCTTGCCCCATCCAAATCCCTATCTTGGTATACTAAAGCAAGTTTGCTCTTGCCTCATTTGTCAAAGGTCTTTCATTACTCCCAATGACTCACAAGCTGGCATGAAGTTAGCTCTAATACCATTGCAATGGCCTCAACAAATTTTAATATAAAATATTTACCACTTTCTGATCACCACAGTCCTGTGAGAGCAAGGTGAGAGCATACAATGGATGAATAATGATTTTATATATAGTATTCAAATAAACAACAATGCTCGAAAGATCCACAATAGATTGCATCAACCATACAAATATGTTAGAGCTGAATAAATATACTCAAATATGCCAAAATATCATCAAATAGGCAACATATAAATACGAATCAAATCTTTGTAATGGCCTCAACAAATTTTAATATAAAATATTTACCACTTTCTGATCAACAAGGTCCTGTGAGAGCAAGGTGAGAGCATACAACGGATGAATAATGATTTTATATATAGTATTCAAATAAACAACAAAGCTTGAAAGATCCACAATAGATTGCATCAACCATACAAATATGTTAGAGCTGAATAAATGTACTCAAATATGCAAAAATATCATCAAATAGGCAACATATAAATATAAATCTAATATGATATAACATTATGTTGCTGATCCAAATACAAATACTTGCTGGAAAATAAAACAAAAGCTTTCAGCACAAATATAACCTCTAAATGAGATTGCCCTCAGGAAACCAAAGAGGTTTCATCCTCCAATTGCCAAATCCAAGGATTTTTGTCCTTGAATTGATAGTTGAACACAATGCCCAAGCTATGACAAAAAATTATATGAAAAATGGCAGTTCTCTCAAAGGCAACCAAGCACCTCCACATATAGCATGAACACGGCATAAATTCCAATGCTCCATTTTCCCCCTCAATGATAATTAAAAAATTAATGAGATTCTTTCCTCAAAACAGCTCCCACTTCGTCATGAATACCAACTTGTAACTACTAATTAATGAGCTGTGACAGAATCTATCATGAAGAAACTACCAAGTGTCCTAGGGGTTATAACACCTCATAGAAATCCACACCCCCATAAGATATTATTTTTCTATTATTTTATCTGTTACTTCTATTTCCCCAAATCACAGCCCTTTTATTAAAATATTTTTATATCCATATTGGAAAAATAAGGATAGGGCCCACATAAGCTAATTAATTTAAAATGTACATTACAAAAGGCTTTATTTATAGAATATGTGCAATGAATGTCCTAAAATTAGCATCTCAACCTGCTCTAGCTCCAACTATTCCCACTCCCTCTTGGCTGCTTGCTTTTCCATCAAGGCAACTAGCTCCCTTGGTCAAGTCCCTTGTCTGAGTTGCAACTACATCGTGTTCCTTACTTTGGAGTCGATATGTATGTAATGTTGATAGTCATCATGATCTATGAGCCCAAAACATTGACAGAATTGCTTCATGCATATTCTTCCTAATTCAATTAGTCCCTTTTGAAGTGTTACCATATACCTCAACTACCAAAACTTACCACTAGATGCCCTTGCCTATGCTGAAGCTTCATTTGATTATTCTCATTCAGAGTTGTTAGATGTACATCATTTTAAATTCTTATTTCCTCATTTATATATAGAATTTCCTCCCCTGTGTATAACTTGTGCATAAATTTCTCCAATTTTCACTAATTTGCTCACATGCTAATGTGCTTGATCAGAAATTTTCAATATTCAACAGGTTTATTAAAAATCCATAGCAGACTCAACAGGCTCGTGATGAGTATGGCCTTCATTCATACAATTATTGCATCATAACTCTTCCCTTTATTTCATAATCACTTGATCCCCTTCATTAGTTTGAATGTTTCACAAAGAGCAATAATTGACAGTGCATATGATATTTGGCTTGCATTGGTGATCTTAAGTGTTATTTATATTGGTGATCATATGTGATAGGGGTACCACAATCATCCTCTTTCCATAGAAATCTAAAAGCTCTCAAGAATTCATCTCTTCGAACATAACCTACAGGTTTCATACCCATCTTTTTCACTAAGCTCTTCAATTTAAAACGTCAGAGGGACACCTAAACTTTAATCCTACAGGTTTCATACCCATCTTTTTCACTAAGCTCTTCAATTTAAAACATCAGAGGGACACCTAAACTTTAATCTTCCTTCAGAACTATGAGTTTCATCCATGACCTCAGCATCATCACTCAAAAGCCTAAATTCCATCTCAAAATTTCTCATACACCATTCCCATATTTCAAGAAAACAAAACTTGAATTCTTGTGCCTGTCATTTGCAATATTGCTTGCTGTGACAAGAATTGCCTTCACCCAAGAGTTTTTCCTTGTTACCCAACAACAAACCATTTTATATTATTGTTATTGTAATGTTGAATTGGATCTTAATTTACGCTACTATACAATGAGGAAGACTTTGTATGTCTCCACATGTTACAATTGTAGAATAATCTTCTTACCAAAGAAAGAAAATTTGCTTCTGTAAAGGCACATTACGAATACCAAGTTTGTATTGAGTCATAGTCCTAGTTGTAAGGATTTTAAAGCATTCAATATACAAAAATATACATCAAAGGCAGAAACCCATGATCAAAATAAACTTTATAAACAATAGAACAGTGCAGATTTTACAAATAACAACTTATCTAATGAGGATTAAACAATGAACAAAAAATTGCAGAAAACATAATGACACAAACTCAGAAATTTATCTTGGGAAAACTCTCTTAAGAAAAATCCTTGCCAGAAACCTACTGCCACTCACTATATTAACTCAAACAAGATTAGAAATACAATGCAATTTTTACATGCACCTTAACAATGTTGCCATGGTGCTCAATCCATCACCATCTTCTACCGTTTTCTCCAAATGTACTGACAAGAGGGCTATTTGAAGTTATGTACCAGCAAAGCAACAGATTGCAAGGGTCTCCAAGCTGAATTCATCAAATGGCAAAACAACTTTTAAACAAGGTGGTTTGTTCAAGCTTTCCGTAGTCTTGGTCCAAACACATAATTCAAAGTCTAGAGATCTCTTCAACCTTGTCAACTATAGCCCAATCATGATTAGACATACATTTGCAAAACTTAATGCCATATTGTTAGACATGCAATTTTCTAAGCACCTAGAGAGGTAATTTTAGAGCTCGAGGGAAAGCTGGCTTCAAGAGATATTATCAAACCATTGACCACATCTTTTCATTCCAAGATATTATTGAGGCTCATCATCCTATTCATAAGTCGAGAGATCTCTTCAACCTTGTTGACTACAGGCCCATCATGATTGGGCATACATTTGCAAAACTCAATAGCATAGTGTTACACATGCATTTTTCTAAGCACCTAGAGAGAGGTAATCTTAGAGCTTGAGGGAAAGCTAACATCAAGAGATATTATCAAACCATTGACCACATCTTTACACTCTAGGATATTATTGAGGAGGCTCATCATCAGTCTTCTACAAGTTTTTGTTGCTTTATAGACTTCAAGAAGGCCTTTGCTTGATTCTAAGACACCTACTTTTCCAAAGGATGCATAATGTCAATATTCCTAATTATCTCATTACCGCAGTTTGGGTGCTTTATGAGATGTTATTGAGCAATTCCCTACTATTCACGGTCTTTTCAACTTTGAGAAGAGTACCATTGGAGTCAAACAAGGGTGTCCTCTCTCATCAACCCTCTTGAACATTTGCATTGATGGGTTGGAAGAGCTTCTTCAATAAAATGAGAGGAGAACAACATAAGTGATAAAAAGTAGTATGGTTGTAGGTTGTAACCATAGTTACAAGACTCACTTGGACTCACCAAGACTTTGGCAAGTCCCAAGGTGAGAGTGTATGTAAGGACACCCCCTGTTTTGTACTTTGCTCAACGAATTATGACATCAATTTTTTTTTTAAAACCAAATTACCAACTGTTCTGACTTTGGTATTCTTTCGAGCACTTGGCAGTCTCGTTCATTAATTACACAGCCCATAGAGTGACAGTATGCATATTTCTCTCATTAAATGTTTTTTTTTAGATACAACTACAGGTATGTGACAACAGATTGGAACAATAAAGAAATAACAGAGACTCTCTGGTATAACAAGAATATTTATTGACAGCTCAGCATTTTGAATATTAAATAAATCTTGAAATTTCATACAGAGTCATATAAATGAAGTTTGCTGACCTGTTATCAAATAACTGAGAAATTCCCCTGAAGACTGAAACTCTCACCTAGCCGCTTGACTTCCCACTATTAAAATAACATCCATTTTAATAAATCACACAGCATGTATGAATTACGTGGACTGGCACCAGGAAATTACATTAGCTCCAAGTTTAGTGACAGCTCCCTTTCTACTGTTACACGGCATACCAGCTTCACCCACTGCCACGTCTCCCATTAACTTGTCCTCTATCAAATGAAGGTGTCATTAACTGCATGCCAGTTTAAATGAAGGTATCCACGCCGTCAGTCTCTAATCTCATTGTCTTGAGCAATCAAATAACAATCCTTCTGTTAGACTTAAATCTGAACGACTGCCTTATCTGGGTGGCTGGCTCTTAAATAATACTCCGGTATTATTTTGGAAACTCGTGTCTTTCCCTTCAGTGTTATTTTCTTGTGACTACCCAATGCTAGGAGAATCCCGCAATACTATTAACAGCTAAGCGATGATTAAATCTTGTGCTCACAACATAAAGAATTCGCTAATTCATGCTCGACTCTTCTTTGAGAGCTGTCGTGGCTTGTCTTTAGTTAAAATATATTGGACATAAAGAATTCACCTTTGAAGAGTTCCCACGCTAACACCGACCAAGACTATTCCTCTAACATCTCAGCTACTCACGTGTTCTTTTGTGAGTTTCAGCATTTTATATGTTTAATATATACTAATCCTTCATCTCTTAGCAAGCTGACAGTGGCGATGAGTATCCTTAGTTCGACTGGTGACTATATCTAAAAGGACTCTTTCTAATGATGTTTCAACTACTCACGTGTTCACGGGGAAGATGAAATAAGGACTCCCAAACATAAGGTCCCAAGACAAAGCTCTACGTTGCAATATTAAATCATTAAAGTCTTCTAACAAATGTTTGAATCCTTTTCCTGCTGCCATTCTTCACACTCGTTTGTTCATGACACTCCCGTGTTTCCTGAGGATGTGGCTGATTTGGCTTAAACAGTAATTAATTGCTACACCAATACTTATCACTCTCAAAACATCTCTAGGACAGTAGCAAATGAAGATGGTGAGACATCAGTCGATAAAGATTTCACTTGCTTCACCCCGGAAAAGCAAAGATATCACGGCCTTCAAATAAAATTAAAGCCAAGGTATTAAATCTATTTCAGGATATGAAACTTGTCGCAAAACTCAAGAATTAGTATTTGTTTGATACCCAGAACCATATTTGCTCCCTAAAAAATTGTTGTCACTCTTCAGTGGATGTACGGCTCTGAATCAACCCAATGGTACAACTCCCTCAATAAAATTCCAAGCAACAATAAAGTTTGTTTACAATATATTAAAATGGTTGTCCAGCCCAAAGGAAACTAGGCAACAATAGCCAAACACAGCCAATGTTCCTAACCAGTTACAAACCAAACAAAGGGAAGGTACGGCTCCCATAATACAATCAATGAGTCGACATAGACTCCTTATTCAACCAAGATGGTTTGACCATAATTCCCAATAGAAAATGAACCAAGAATTAAATATCAATTCATATCAGACTGTAATTTTCAAAAAATATCCCTCAACTCAGAAAATTCGTCTTCATATAAGACTCACAAATTTCATCAAACTCAAGATCATTTAATACCAAGCGAGAAAACTGAATGTCTTCTTCAGCTATCGGCCAAGGCAGATCTTTCATTGCCGAAGCCAATTTTCTTTTAGAGGTCTCCCCACCTCAGAAAGGCTGTGAACTACATTCACCAACAAGAACCTATTCCAAAATCCAAAATCCAACCTAAACCTGCAATAAGCCATCTCAAAGCTTTTATTCTTTCCACTTCGTAACTCCTCATGGCTTCTTGACTTCTCTTTATTCCTCTTTTTTAACTTTTATTCTTTTTCAAAAGTAACTTATTCAATATATTTTACTTTGCTAACTTAAGTTACTTTTTGCACCTATAAATAATTAATTCAAGTTGCCTTTTTAAAACTTAACCTTTTTTTTGGCAACCTTAAATTAATTATCTAATCACAATGCCGACATATAAAAATGGGGACATTACAATTTTAAAACTTAACCTTTTTTTTGGCAACCTTAAATTAATTATCTAATCACAATGCCGACATATAAAAATGGGGACATTACAATGTAATGTCCCCATTTTTAGAAAAAGAGTTTTGTGCACAATTAGCCTAGTTCCAAGTTCATTTGGAGGCTAATTAATGTGCTTGGGAGAACTCCAGAGTTCTTGGAGTGCACAGGATCAATATTGCAGGGTTTTTATTCATGACAATGAGCTAAGTTCACAGTGTGGATCATCATGACACTTTTAGAAGTAATTTCTGACTTTTGGTGTGCTCTCCAAACTTCTTGGAGGAGCAGTCTATTTTTAGTAAGTCACCCAATTGGCTTTGATCTCATCCCAAGTCTTCAGAATCATGATGGTATGATCGGAATTTGATTTCGATGCCTTCTCAGTGTTTTCCGCAACTCAAGTAAAATAATTTAAATATTCACTTAAGTTTCTAATGTTATATTATTAAAGTGACAGCTTAAATGTGATATATTTTTAAAACAAATAAAGTGAGCTCAAAAGTGGATGTCTAGAACATGGGGGGCCTTTTTCCACATTAAAATATTATAATCTTTCTCAAAATGTCATTTTGGAGAAAAAAGAGAATTATTATATTTTTAAATTGAATATTTCTCTCCAAAAAGCTATATAAGAAGGATGTGGGCTCATTTGAGAGGTTAGACTTGTGAATGATATTGTTATGCTATTGGAGTGAACCTAAGTTCTTCCAAAGCTTCTTGAGGACAAAAACCCTCTTGGATTTGTTGGTTTCGAGGACGAAAAACCCCTAGCTGGTTGGAGTGGTTTCATACAAAAATCAACATTGTGCTGCAAAGAAGAGTTCTAGTTTTTGTTGCAAATCTTGGAAGTTTTTTTAATGTGTTTGAATTTCAGATGGATTGTTGCTGTTGTGAAAGGGCTTATTGAAGTTTTTTTGAGTTTAAAGGGTGAATGAAGGAGTTCTATTCTTGTTGGGCCATAACATGTACATGTGCCGTGTGAGTTGCAAGATGAAATGCTTAGTTTTTGGGGCTGTTTTCACCTTGAATGGAGGCGCCAACGTTTTGTAATGAAATACCAAACATCATTCAAGTGCACTTCAATGTTTTGAGTGAGTTTTGGAGCATTTTGTACCTATTGGCATTGTTTATCAACAAATCAGAGAGTTGTTTCAGACCTGAGATAACTCATATTTTCCATATCAGATTTATAAACCTCCATTGGTAGTGTTTTGAGGTGTGTGTTAAGGTGTTGTGAAGTGTTTTTCAAGTGTATGCAGATTTGGAGCGTGGAATCAGCACTTTGGAGTGTTTTCTGGGTGATTTTCTTCCTGTTTCAGACCTGTTGCAACAAATCACAGTTTATTTCAGACCTGTACAAGTCTGATTCAAGTTATCAGATTGATATATTCATCTTCCAGCATGTTTAGTTGAAGATGGGTGTGCTTGAAGTGGTGTTTTAGCTTATGATTGATTTGGGGTGTGTGCTGTTGAGATTTTTGGATGATTATTCTGGGTGTACATACCTGTTGCAGCATGTATCAGTGCATTTTCAGACCTGCACCAGCTTTCCTATTTAGCCATTCAAGGTATCATACTGTTATTTCATAGCCGGGTTGTTGGGTGTTTGCTATTTGGCATCTTTTGGGGGATGTCATAGCAGTTTAATTTCATATCAGCAATTTGTAACAGCAGATATAACTTTAGTTTGGCATGATTATGTATGAGCTAATATTGTAACATTGGATGGTAGTACCGCCAGCGAATTACTCTTGTTTATCGTTGATACTTACCCCACTGAATAAGCGGTTTGCAATCACCCACGACTGAAAAATGGAGGAGTTGTCATTCATTTTTGTACTTGCTCACCACTAGATAAGTGGAAGAAGCTTGCTTTCAATTTCAGTATTGTATAAGCCTTCCCACTGAATAAGTGGATGTTTACCTCTTTCAGTTCTCTTTATGCACCCCACTAGATAAATGGTATTGGATGGATTGCCACTTGGTGCTAGTTGTTGCTTCAGTTTAGTTGTAATCCTGAACACCGTACTCTCTCACCTTGCCCACTCTGAGATCTAGGTGATCAAAAAGTGGGAAGGATTTCAAAGCATTTAACATACAAAACTAGCTATCAAATGCAGAAACCCACAACCAAAAATATCATAAACACCAAAAGAGTGCAGATTTTATGATTGAAAACTTATCTAATGAAGACTAAACAATGAAAAGAAAAATAGAGAAACCACAAAGACACACAAACTCCGAAATTTATCCAAGGAAAAATCCTTTCAAGGAAAAAACCCAACCAGAAAACCAATGCCACTCACTATATTAACTCAAACAAAATTACAAATACAACGAAATTTTTGCATGCACCTTAGAGTTCTACACACAAATTTTGAAGGAATTTCAGCAGCATTCTGACAACATCTCTCTACACAAAATCTTCTCCATCTTCAATAAAAGCCAACACTTAATAAATAAGCAAGGAGCAACAAATCGACGCACCCAAATGTCTCGAGATGGGTGCTCAAGTCAAGACTCTTCAATTTCCAAGAATCTTACAACTTACATGTAACTCCCTTTGTGATAGATTCTCTTACACACCTATTCGTAACTCCCATCATTATGTTTTTACAAAGTAAAAACCATTTCATAACCAACATTCCAAGTGACAAGTTATGTCACCAAGTAATCTCATGAATTCCTCAAAGCGTAGCATCCCATTCCATGAGAGACAAAAAATGACAACATATTAAAACATTTACAAGGCTTGTAAGGTATATGATACATTTAGCCTAAGTATCTTACTAGGTATGCTCTAGATATGCCTGACACATGAACCCTACAATGGTATACCTTGGGTTTGCTTGAAACAAACTTCTAGGTGTACCTGTATACTGTCATTGTGCCCTTGCCATATCCAAGGTAAATGAAGTCCCCATAGCCCAAAATGTTTTGAAAATGATGAATAAGTTACAAAAAATTGAGGTCCACAAGGAAACATCCAAATGTCCAAGGTGCTTCGTGGATGGAAGCAAGATGCCACCCACCTTGTCCATTATTTTTGCAAAAATTATGAGCACCCCCCTAATTTTAATGTTTTGAAGACACCCTATCATCCTACTCTTCCTGCAACTATACCGTCACAAATACTAAAAATAATCTGCTCTCACAATGCTATAAAATAAATTTATCCTTGCAATTTATTTTCAATTACAATGGATTCAAAAAAAATATTCAGTTAGTTAAGAAAAAAACTAAAATCAAAAACACTAAAACAGCCCTTCTAGAATCCACACCAAATCTGTAAATATTTGGTTCAAAAGTAAAGCCAACATTATAATTAAAAAATTACCATTGTAACAAAAACCCCAGTTTTCCCCATTAACAAGGTAATTGGAAACAAGATGAATAGGATAAAAAGTATATGGGATCCTCCTTAGGAAAGCTATTTGAAACTAAATTTTGATGATGCATCAAAGGTAGCCCAAGAATGGCTGGTGTGAAGGTGATCGTGTGCAACCATAGAGGAGCATTTGTTACAAACGGACTTTTTTCCTATGATCCAAATTGGACAATGAAGCAGAAGCATTAGTGCTTCTTAAAGGAGTTAAATTAGCCAAATCTATGGGCTGTAAACACCTTGTAGTAGAATGTGATTCTCAAGTTATTATTTCTGGGTGCAACAATAGGGGCTTGAAGGACTAGAAACTGCAAAGCACCATAGAAGAAGTGAAGTTGATAGAAAACAGTTTTGATAATTTGGATTACAAACATTGTTTCAGAAAGAGTAATGTCATCACGGAACATCTTGCAAATGCTGGAGTAGTTCAATTACCCTTTTCATTTAAGATCAGGAAGGATCCTACTGAATCTTAGATTTCAATCTTCCTAAAGGCAAAAGCAATACATTGTAATCAGCAACATTCCCCTAACTTCCACTCACCAGAAAATGGTTATTCATAATAGTTGAAAGCAAGGGGAATCTTTCAAGACCAGTATGTGCCTACAATATTCTCTCACATGTAGCATTGACGCCACTAGCAAGATCATTATTTGTATTTCATGTAAGAAGTTGATATAGTTCAGCGACAGACGTCTTTATCTCTTCAAGGCTTTTGTGAAAGCTTTTAGTGTTTCTTTCCATAACAATTTGCATGAAGAAGGAATCAATGGCAACATACAAGTCGATTTGGAAAGATGAAAAGATGAATGATGCACCAAGATATGCCATGTAGGGGAGCAGTTTCTGATTTAAAGCTTAAACTCACTTTTCATATTAATGGATATGCTACCTTGGAGTTTATCAAGGAAATTCATAGTGAAGATAGAATAGGGAATACAGGAATGATCCGTACTGGGGCATCGATTAAAAAGGATTTTGCTTCCAAGATGGAAGCAAGAGTTGCAGATTTGGTGGTTAGAGAATGGATTATTTACACAGTAATGCCAGATTCTGAGGTTTTTTGTATTGAGGGCATTTCTGAAGGGGAGTTAAGTTTGGACGAATAACATGTTCTTCACAAGTCAAAGCTGATTGGTAGCCCCTCCAAGCATCCCTCAGTTTCTACATCTAATCAGCTCGATGATGTTGCAGTATACTGTCAAGGTCTGGCCCACTATGTGGATGATATGCAGTTAATACTAAGGGATGGCTTCCCAGCAATGTCCAGTCTCTTCATTCTCCAAGCTCTTTCAAAGAGTGAAGTCAAGATGGTAGTCAAGAAAGCCCATGTGGAGCCAGATGTACTGGTCATCGAGAAGGAGAGTGGGGAAAATGCATTTCCATCCCTATATAGTCAAAAAGTTGATGACAATCTCCTTGGTTTTGTGTAGTATGCCATGTTGCAATATCTAGTATGGTCTCCCCTTGTAGTGGCCACTTAGCAGTATGCTTTTTAAGTATGTATTTAGGCTTTTAAGGCTTCTAGCTTTATGTCAGAATTTTCTCTTTGGCTGAGGGCCCTATAGAACCTACAACTAAATTATCAAAAAATGACTCATTTTTCTCAATCAAAAGGAAAATACTAAACCATTTTAATTTGAAGCTAGCAACTAGATTTTGCAACTGCTTTGATCGACAAGTGACTGCTGTAACAAGCTAGCATCAAAATAAGCACCAACTTTTATGGTATTTTGTGCTGCTCCCAGAGTTAACCCTGTTTCTATAGGCAATTAATTTTGTAACCTTAGTGATAACAAAGTGTAAATAAATATTGTGGTCTCAGACTGCTTTATCAATAGAGGAAACTCGTTTACAGATTGTCTACACTTCAAAACCAAAAAAACAAGTAAATTTTATTAAAAAAAATTGGGAAATTTACAAGCAAAGCAAATCCATTAAAAGGTGTTTAACAACAAAAACAAATCAAAGTAAATTTAATTAAAAATCTCAGGTGAAATTTGAAAACAAGTCTAATATAGGTTTGGTACAAAATTGTATAGAGTTAATATTTCCCACTCTTAACCTCAATTTTAATATCCATTATAGGTTTGTTAACTTATTTGTATTTTCAGAACTGCATCCTCCTATCATCAGAACTCAAAGAAACGATGAAAAAAAGATGATAATTTGATCTAGCCCTAAAAGCAATAATCATTGATTAGTCTGTATATTTTGTTCAAGTTATCGCTATTTTATAATATCTTTTACAGTCGGAGCCAAGTCAATAAATATCAGCAAACCAGTATACTTGAACCTGAATTAGAAACTTAGTTTTTACTCAATCTTGTATGTATCATCTCCTCCATCAGACTGACCTTACCCCACAATCTATGGCACAAACAACTATATTATTTGCCTCATCTTCAACCTCCAACCCTTAAGGCATCTACACTTGTGTTGAGACATGTCCCAATCCTTTGCTCTGCCCCAAAAAGCTATTGTTAACTCTCCAAAGATATTGGAAGATGTTACCAATGAGTCATTTCAAATTATAATAAAGATTAGTCCTCGGTTCAATCAAACATGCAAATGTATCAAGTTTTTGTACACTCCCTCCAACGCTATCAACAAGCATTGACCTTAAGAATGGTACCAAAATGACATAATATCCTAGGTGCATGTTTGTTAGGTTTGGAAATGACAAGTTTAACAAAGGTATTTCCCTAAATATATGTACAAGGAAAATTGAGTCATCACTATGTGGGGATGATCTTGCACCATGTTAATCTCTACAACGGTCTTCTTACTCTACATGATTCCAATTATGAGGACAAAATGTTTGAGGGCTTCATATAGGCTATGTTATGTACCTAGGGATATGATATTATAATGTATTTAGATGGATGGACATGCTGACATGTGGCACACATCCCTTAAGTTAGTTATATTGGTTCATGTGAATAACTTGTATAATTAATTATATCAAGAGTTGAGTAGGCCTTCATTGGGATTACCCCACCATTGTATTATTAGGTCTATATAAAGAAGGTGATTATCATTGTAAGATGTGTGAAGTATGATATGGTATTTGGGATCTCTTGGAGATATAGTGTGGAGTGGCTTCTTCCATAAAGAGTGTTGTATGGTGTTACCCTACCTCAAGGGTTTACTCTATTTCGGTATATATTGGATATTAGGGCATATTGGCCCACAAACATCTCTTGTGCCATGTGAGATCTATCTTTGGCAATATATTATTTCCATTATTATATGTTGGATCTTATCAAGTTGCCACATGTCGGCATCTCCATCCATCTAAATACATTATAATATTGTTGTACCCCAAATTAAAAATTTTGCTACACTCAGGGATTTTGAAGAAATGGTTAAAAGTCTTGTCAAAATTGTCAAAAAAGGTCAAAATTGGGGTTTGCATGTCTTGCATGAGGGTCAAAAACTCAAAATTTTCAAAATCTGACAATCTAGGTCTGCTCAGAGTGACCAAATCCACAAAACCCAAAACTTAGTTTTTTTCCCCTAAATTTTAGAAAAATTTCTATTTTTAGAAACTTTCTAAAAATAGAACATTTTTCTGGGTTTTTCTGAGTTTCTTTCGAAATGGATGCTAACAAAATTTTCTGAAAATAGAAAGTTTGGCTTCTAGGGTTCAAACTGATTTTGATTGGTCAAAAATACTTCCTCATCAAGCTAGTCCAGTCAGAATCACAAAAAGATCAGTTTTGCCCTAGTGGGTCTATTTTGCTTTTTCAGAAGCTTTTTCAGGAGTTTCGAGGTCATTAATGGAGGTCAGTCAACTGCCAGGTGTCAGATTCAGAGTCTCAAGCACTACTCAGATCAAGAAACTGCAATAGATGATCGAGGAACGAAGAACGGAGAATGGAAGTTGAAGAAACACGAAAATTGCAAAATTTTGCCTAAGTCTGGAGAGTTCAGGCGCCCCTACCCAGTCGAGGCACGTAGGGTTTTGTGCATTAGAAAATCTTTCATCTCCAATGGTCAAAGCAATGGCAAGTGCGTGGAACGAGAAAAAAAAGGTGAAATTTGCAAAATAAAAACTAACATTGCCAAGCATGGGCGCCCTAGGAGATAGGCGCCCAATCTTTCAAAGCCTCAGATGATGGAATTAGGGTTTGCTCATCCCAGACAATGTTGCTCAAAATCCTCTCAACTCTGCACTGAATCCATCAGCACAATCATTAAATCAACTAGTCAGTCGGAATTCGAGGTCAAACTGAGAGGTCTCAACAAAGAAGCAGAATACAAATCATGAAATCATTAGAAAATATTCTGAGTCTGGAAATTTTGGGCGCCCTAAGAGGAGATAGGCACCTAGGGTTTTGGAGGCTCAAATCCAACAATTAGGGTTTGCTAGATCAGTTAATCTCTTCAGAATCCTGCCAGCTTTGCAATGGATATGTAAGCCTAGTCATCAGACTCGTCAGTTGCTGGCAAATTCAGATCGAACGGAGGGCATAACATGAGATTTCAAGTATGAAGGTTGAAAAAGAGCCAAAAAATGGCTAAGGCTGGAGGTCATGGATGCCCCAAGAGGAAATAGGCGCCCAAGCTTTTGGGGTATCAAATGAATGAATTAGCAGTTGCAGCCTCCAACATGTTCTCTCTAGAATTGAACTAGCTTTCCAATACATTCATCAGCAAATCCATCAGTGTTGGCAGTCATCAGATATCACAAACGGAATGGAAGGATGAAATTGGGCAAAATGGAAAAAGTCAAAAGCAAAGATGAAAATCTCAAAATAAATTCCAACTATGGAAGAGTTGGGCGCCCCAGCTAGCCAGGGTTGCCTAAGGATTTGAGGCCCTAAAATCAATTTTCAGGAGATATCACTCCCAGAAGACCCCCCTCAGAATTCATCAGGCTATCCAACAAGTCCATCCATCAGTTCATCGGACGCTCTGATCCCCCAGAAACGAGAATTCATCAAAAGATCAAGGAAAACACAGAAGTTGAAGAATGTCAAAAAATGGCTAACACTGGCAAGTTTGGGCACCCCAACTAGCCAGGGGCGCCCATGATTTTGAGGGTCAAGATGATGTTTTTATCGGAAGCAGCCACCAGGATGATCTTGTCAGATTCACTCAGGCTCCGCGATGGATCATTCAATCAATTCACAACATCAACCGAGCATCCAGAAATCAAGATCAAATTGAGGTCAAAATCAAGCAAAATCTTGAAAAAGGTGAAAAAATGGCTAAGTCTAGAGAGGAAAAGCGCTCCAAGCCAAGAAGGGCGCCCAAGGCTCAATGCCTTAGTCAAATTTTTGAGTTTTTATCATGAAACTTTAAGAAAAGTGTCCACATTCAATGAACCTGCTCAGAATTGGCTTCAAAAGTTTTAAAGAAGAGAATAAAGCGTTTTATTTATCCTCAAAACTTATTTAAGAAGGCTTTGGATTTCATTATTCACTTTCTGCAAGTTGGCATCCAAGAGCAAGAGAGGAGGAGACATAAAATTTTATTCTTTTCAAGATTCGAGAGCCAAAACGTCGTGCTTTTTTCTTCATATTTTCCAAATCAGCACACAAAGGGGCTCACTTTTTCATGCTTTATTTCTCCAGGGCATCAATTTTTAGAAGGGGGTCAATATTTTCAAATTTCAACAATCTGGGTCAGCTCAATTCATGATTCTCTACGACTTCGAAAAAATTCTCAACTTTCAAGAAACTGCTTTTTTCTTGCATGTCCAAGAAATCTTCAAAATTTTCAACATCTGATCATCTGGGTCCATCTCAAACGTGATTCTGCACAAAACCCAACTCAGCTTTTTTCGGAAAATATCCTAAATTTAGGGTTTGTTGTTTTTTCAATCAGCCTTCAATAGTTTCCAAAACGGATGATCTGGATCTTCTTGCAACGAGATTCTCTACAAAACCCATATCTCAATTTATTTTTGAAAAATTTGCCCGTTTGAAGAAAAAAAATCAGCAAGCTAAATTTAGAAATTGTGCAGAACTTGTCCGAGCATAGTCGAGTTTACTGTCAATCTTCAAGTTTTTCAGCATACAGTATTCTCCTATGGAATTCGGAGCCAAACAAGTGTTGTATCATGATTATCTGAACAGACGATGTTGAGAAGTGCTTTTTCAATACCACCGTGAACAGAAAACATCATCTCAGCTGAAGAGTGTGAAAAGGTGTGATATGAGAAAAAGGACAAGTATTGGAAAAGAATTGTACAATACTCTTTCATTGAAAAATCAAGAGAAGTGTCAGAAACATAAAGTTGCAGAGCTACCAAGTTATCAATTAGGGAGTCATCTTTTGGGGCAGCAATGTTATTTGAGAATAGAACTCATAAAGCAGCTGAAGAGGTCAAAGATTATGTAAATTTGATTGCAGAAAGCGAGGAAATCTTGGAAAAGCGGAATATGGCTATAGATAGTATCAACGCTCCTGATAGAGAGGCAGTTTCCAGCTTTTTAGGGGATGTGGTTGAGATTTAAAGCAACAGCTTTCCCCTAGCTTTCTTCCCATTCTTATCGCATGCTTTCTTTCTATTCTTGTCTCATTCTTATCCATTATTTGAAGGAGAAAGAAATCAAGTTGTAATAGTTGGCACTTTCCCTGTTTTTATGCTTTCATAGGTTGTTAGATGCTTATCTTGTTTTAGTTTTAGAAATAAAGCTTGCATGTTGGCAAGTCTTGGTTGTAAAAGCAAGGAGATTTTAGGGTTCCCTACTCCTCTGCTTGTGTATAAATAAGGGCAGCCTTGCCCATTATTTTCTTAACCGTGCTTGTAATAACAAATTGTTGAGCCTATCTTGCCTACAAGTTGTTGTTTAGTTTCAGTTCACTTAGTGTTGGAGCAAGTTTGCAAGCCTCTTTAGCTGCAAGTTCTTGTTCAATGCATGTGTTTTGTGTTGATGTATTCTGGTTTGATGGCTAAACTGTAAGCCTATTTTGCTACAATCCTGTTGTCCCAAAAGTGTAGTCTTTTGTTCTTGAAATTTGAGGAAATAAAGTCTTGTGCCAGCTTTGCTGCCCTGATATAATGTCTCAGATTTCCATTTATTGTGTTATGCTTATATGATCTCCATTTCAGCTTGCATTGAAAGTAAGTAGATGTATGTTGGAAGAAAGTTTATCTAAGTATCTATGTCAAAGAATCAAACCTTGTTCATTTCTAACTCTCTTGTTCTGCGTTTACTTGAAAAGTTAGAAACGTCATTAGAGTAGGCTTAGTCATAGTTGAACTTCTAAAACAGAAAATCTCAGCTACGGTGCTTGAGTTTTATAACCTTATGCTCTTAGTTGAACAAAAAGATAGGAAAATTAGTTTTAATTTACTTTCTTAAGCAACATCAGCAAAGAGGGAGCTTCCCCTACTAATTCGAAGAGCAGTTTATCTGTGCATAGTTGTCCGTTTCTAATCCACGTTCCAAAGGTGTGAATTGACACGCCAACAAATATCATATCCCTAGGTACATAACAGGCTAGAATCCTTGTACCCAAAATATATTCTACGATGCTTAGAAGTAACAACTCACCAGCAACCCTTCACAAAATTGCATCATATATTACATTCAGAATGATCACATATTATGTAATGACCCGAGCTCCGGATCATTCAATTTCCGATTAAACTCCTATTGGATTGACAACGATTGTCATCCAATATTAAACGAGTTTCCAGGTTACAAATGAAATAAACTTTGAGTAATGAAAATCTGATTCAAACATTAATTTGATAATAAAAATTTGAATGTAAATATAATAGCTATTTCTAATTTAGTCTTTAAAATCATGCTTTGAATATGCAAGAGGTTAGTCTTCTTTAGATTACTGTTTCTGACTTGTCCTTAAATTCATGCAATTTTCTGACATAGGTGCTGTTTCTGATTTTTGCTTATTATTTATGCATCCTTATTGAGAGGATCTCGGGCTCCTATGAGCTCTTCGATCTGCTAAGTAAAATATATATATAAATTGGTCTGAAAATATTCTATTCCATGATCCTTTCTTCATTTGACATCCTTTACATATCTAGGTGTATCTCTCTCAAGAGAGACGTCTTGTTTCTAGAGGGGGGTGCAACTGCTGTATGCATCCTTTCAACACTAAATCGCAACCTTTTGTTTAAGCATAATTGTTCTTTGAACTTTATTTAGTTATAATCCCCTCTCCATGTAATCGTTGCCTTCAAGTTGGAACACTGCTCTTTATATAATATCTTATTAGATGAATCATTGCTGTCTTAATCTTATCTGTTAGCATACATTAATGATTAATGTTTGCTTCTTCATTTACTGGGCTATTCAAACTCCCTTCAAGAACCATCGGTAGATATTAGCAACCAGGTGGTGAATGGAGTAAGGATGTCAATCTTTCCATAGCCAATGCTGATGTCTTCAATATTGGCGGAAGGCCACGATACATATTCTGTATGAGGTTGGCGTTTAATCTTGGCTACTTTTCATGACAGCTTCAAATGTGAATAATCACTTCAAATCCTTTACTTACATTCATCACGGCCTTATAATCTTGTAAAGTGCGTTCAAATATTTTCCATAAGTATCTTCAGCTCTATTAGTCGATGAAGTTCATAATAATTATCTCCTCATATTGCCACTACACTTTATACAACCCGTGCCTCCCTGGAATGGGTAGCGGTCAGCTAATTATTAATTATTATTAATTTAGGCATTCCATTAATTGAATAGTACACGATGGTTACCTTTTAACAACTCGAAGTCTGTTGCTATCATATCTTTAATCACTGTTTTTATTTAGCTTCCATTTCCCGTATTCATGGATGAGAAACCTTTCATGCTGCTTTGCACAGAATCCTACCAGTGTGACAAGATGCCGGCGATGTAATTGACCCAATAGATCCATCTCTTTATAGAACTCATCTTGTTGTGTTTATCCGCTTTACAGCAGCAGCAAGCCCATCATTGAATCAAGCTTTATATGAAATGCCTTTGTTTATTTAGAAAATCCCGTGATAGAATAATACACGTCTGTCAATGATGTCTGACAGAGGACCTGATAACATTCTTGCCAATGATAAACCACGGAATTGGAGCAAGCTATTTTCAACATGTATCAACCTGACCTTCGATTCTACCAGACAAATATAGACAATCCAGCAACATAGTTGTGTCGAACTGGAAAGAGGAGTATCGATCAAATAATGGGAGTACGGCCACAGTTTGGAAATTATCAGAAATACCCCATCTCCAAACAAGAGTTGTCTTCAAATACCAATCCACGAAGACAGCCACTAATAGTAAATCGTATCAACTAGACATGTATAAGAAGTATATGAATATCCATAAACCAACCAGCCAAAGAATAACATTCAGTATTAATTGCTCAGACGGGACAAGTATGAGATGGTCGATCTGGTACGTGTAATGACTCTGTGATTACATAATTGCATTGGTCAACCCTGAAGATGGAATGCCTACTCTGTATAATTGATCAAATTGGTTAATGTCAATATGATCTTCCAATCATGACTAATGCCTTC